>OX359246.1:7161138-7299338 GCA_947179485.1 Allacma fusca | reverse complement strand
ACTAATAACATGGTTAATTTCCGCAATAATTATTTCGAATGGCTACAAAGGATTTCTCAAAAGCTCCTTTGTAGTTGAAAATGAAAGCATTTGCAAATGGAAATATTTAAAGGAACTTGGAAACTTCACGCTGTATTTTCCACGAGGCAAAAAACCAAGGCTTGAAGGCATGGGAAGTTTCATTAGCATTGGTAACAAATTATGTCCAGTTTATTGTCGTTCAAATGAACTGAGTCTGGAAATTTCGAATTCCAAAAGAAAACTGTTCGAACACAAATCTAAGTTACTAAAATATTTTAACCCCACGCAATTTCAATGCTTAGAAGTCCTTGATGTTGGCAAAATAGTTGTCGAAAATTTGAGTAAACCAAAATCAGCTCTAGTAGTTTTTTCAGACGACCTACCGTTTTACTGGAAACGCTTGAATGAAGCCGCCAAGGAAAAATCTCTTAGGCTTGCTTCAAATGTTCATGTTACAGATGATCATTTACGGAAAGAACATGTTTCAATGTACATTCCTTGCGGTTATGGGGAAAAGTATAATCCAGTTTTGAAGAGAGCTCGAGCAATGACCACTGCGGGTTTGTATTGGTTTTGGGAAAACTGGGATAATCGTCGATTCCCAGGTTGCTTATCCTCCGGAAACAGGAAGGTTGCATTTGAAGAGCCCGTCAAAGCATTGTCAATGCAGAGCTCCATTGTACTGGCAATCTACGCTTTTCTTTGGAGCAGCGTTGTCTGCTTTGTAGTTTTTATCCTAGAAGTTACTTTCCAATTTTTGAAACTGGAGTTTTCGATCTAGGTTTTTTGAATGGATGGATTTTTCAAATTAATGTGTATCTCTATGACTATGCCAGCACACTTACGTGCTCTGCCTGATATCATGTTATTAAAGGGATAATATCTTACTGTTGCCGATCTAAGAGTTTTCTAAAATTTAATTTATTTCCGTCTCCTTGTATCGTACCTTCAATGTCTAGACATATGATTATCTGACAAACCTATATAAAACGCTGGAGACATCCATTTGTCACACCACCTGTCATTTATTCAGTTAGTATTTTAAAAATTATTTTTAAATTATTTAATTGTTCGGCATAAACTTTCGGGGCGCCTTAGGACTCCCTAAATCCCAGTAGTGTTTGACCGAAAAGCTTTACCTGGCTCACTGATATCCTTCTTACTAAAAGCTTCATCGTAGTAGTAGTAGTAGTAGTAGTAGTAGTGATGGTTGTCGTCCTTATGTACATGCCATGTTGAAGCATAGCGGTTCATTTTTTCTTTCATTTATGGAAAAAAATACTTTAAAATAAAAATCAAAGCATTTTTTTATTTTTAACATTTCTTTTTTGTTGAGTTGGGCAGGCTTTAGGTAAAGTAATCAAGTTTTCAGTTTAATTCTGTCCAAGTCAACAAAAAATAATGCCATTTCAGAATACAAAAATGTAAAAATAATGTAAAAAAGAGAGAACAGAAATTTGTATGGTTAATTAGAATAAACTACCACTTACTTATTATGTACGCCTTTGAATATTTAGTACAGTGTGGTGTATATGATCAGTAATCATCTTTTAACCAACACTATTAAATTCTTACTTCGGGTAAATCGCCCGTCAATACATATTATACACTAAATGAATTAAAATTATATAGCTGTCATGCACTGATAGCGTTCTGGATGGTGCAAAAATTGTTACCCATTCATGGTCAAAAATCAAGTGACGTAATAGTCAAGAACCTAAGTATGTTTACATTTTTTGTAAGCCATGTTTGAATGTTTCACATCCACGTTAACAAAGTCTCCAAATAGCCTACACTTTCGTGCATATACAGGAAAAACTTGATATAACGGATGGCTCTACAACGGAAATTTAGTTACACCGGACAGATTTGTTTGTCCGGCTCCCATATAACCAATGCTAAAATTATTGCATGCAACGGACATTTTTTATAGCGGACAAATTTTACTGGTCCCCTGGAAATCCGTTATATCGAGTTTTTCCTGTAATTGACTTTCTCACATAACCATACTAATAATTAGCTCACTCGATTTTTAAAATAATTCGCCACTGGTGCTCGACTGTAGCGAGAGAGTTGCTTTCCTGAATTTATTGAAATTACACTGCAATACTGAAAATAGTTACAACCTTTGTGCAGCAGTATTAGCGACATAATGTTGAAACGCATTTTTTCCTAGAATCAAAAATTTTGTGATCAGGTCTAATGATTTTATTGAAGTTGTCCAGCATAATTCATATTAACTAATAATAATAAAGGCTGACTGACAAACATTTGGTTTGCTTAAATGGTTTAAGTTTTAAAAGCATTATAACGTTGGCTAAATTCTAAAAAGTACCATTTTCATTGGAGATCCCATTTAAAAAGTATTAATTATTTTAAAAAACGTTTATAGCCCGCAAAGTCAGATTAATTTACAAACATTTATAAAACTAATTTTTTATCAACCGAGCTACAGGCATCCTAACCGATTTTAAAAAACAACTGCTCCGATATTGACCCTTTAACATAAATTGGGTGAGATTATTTTTTTGGTGGGTTATAAAATTCCATGCCAGTTTCCATACGATTTTTGTTTATTGTCACAACCAAAGATGGGTCGCTTGCCTATATCTAGACCCTTTTATAGGCACAAATTATGGGGAGGAAGCAAAGAAACAAGAATCTAGGGTAGGATATAGGCAAGGTTCAATGGAATTTATATGCAAATAAAATATTATAGGAAGTTTGGAGAATAAATATAGGCACCTAGGAAATTTAGGCTAGGGGCTTCATAAATAAATTAATGTGAAGTGAGCAGGTATGCTACTGATACCGACATGCCGAGTAGGGGTAGTCATGCAACTGATGCACTGAACAATAAAACGTATTTATTATCTTCGTATCTATTATATACGTCTTGTATTATATTTCGAAGAGAAATTTATAATTTTGCATTGGGAAATTCCTACCTTTATACTACAACAATTAGCAATGATTGTAAAAATGCGGAGAAGTAAAGCATGTTATAGCATGATTGTTAGGACATCTGGTCGACAATGATGTAACAAATTTTCAGCGTGGAACAGACCAACAAGTAATAAATAAATATAGTATTATTAAGTACAGGATATTTCGACATACATGCGGGGCTTTCAGTTTTCTGTAGGAACTTTAAGGGTGTACTTATTTAGGAAAGCAGTAGTTTTGAACTTCCTAATAGGGTATAGTTGCATGATACTCCCAAAAGGAATATTATAAGAACATTTATAGGGATATATGTAGGTAGGGCATCTCCCTGTTTCCTATATTATACGAAGGAACTTCGTGTTGCTTTAGCCTTTATATAATTTAAGGAAGGCGTTTGGTTGAAAATTTCCTTAAAAAGGGGAGATAACTTGACGAGGATTATAATTATTGGCAAATAGGGAGTCGCATTGTGTTAGTTTAATTATAGGAAGGAAGTAGGCTAGGTGAATGAAAAGGCCCATCTTTGGTCACAACAGATAAAGCTACTCCAGCAATGAAGTTACTACAAATAGGTATTTACGAAACAGTTGTAACAGTAATTATTTCATATTAGAAAATATCTGAAATAAGCTACAGACGGAGCAAATTGGATAGTTAAACCCTTCGTGTTAAGATTATATAGCTGTTTGGTTATTTTATATAATAATTCTGTAATTACTTAAAAAATAGAACTTCTAGGGTATTGGTATCAAATATTATTGTTGCATTCAATTTATTATTACAATTAAAATTCATTGCCGCCCGACATCCCATCCGCCTCGGCGGATGGCCTGATTGCTAGTCTCAGTTAAAAGTTAATTCGATTTATTGTCCATCTTTGCTGAAAATTTCGAAATAGCCAATTATTGTAGCGATTGTGAAATTCAAAAAACTGTAATGCAGTCTAGCTTGGATGAAGCATCTCGGCCAATAATATCTCATTACAATGGTGTATCTAATTTCTTTAAACATTTCAAACGAAATCCTAGTCGAAATTTGCTGGGGGTATTCAAATCTATTGACCTTTTTGTAAGATTTCCTGTTTAAAATACCTTTTTTAAATTACAAAATTTAAAAACAAATAGATATTTGAAAATACCGGTTTTGAAACTTGTTAATACTTCCAAAAACTGACAAAAACTGTCATAAATGTTTCATGGTAACTATACAATAAAATGAATTTTTATTGCTCCACAACCGAAAGACATGAAACACGAAATTTTGATTTGATTCAAAATTCAAAAGCATTGATTTCTTCGCACAAACAGTATAAATATTTTTTTCTAACAAGGTTTCTTCTGAAACCTGGATCCCTCATATAAGATATTATCATGTGATGAAGTTTAAAAAAACAAATTCGACTCGTTTAAAGTTAAAAGAAACCGATTTTGTAAGCCATTGTGGAATTCATTCATTTCAAATGTAATTTTAAAAATCGGGTACCAATTTTTGAGAGGTGATCAATACCCATAAACCTGCCCGATGCCTACTTTTTTAGTAGACTAGCTACTATTTGGGAAGGCAGTTTACTAAAAAATCATAAGATCTACTAAGTCCACTATTTGATTGAAAAAGATTCTAAATTCTACTGTTTTACATTTGCCTAAAATAATTGTAAAATTATTCTGTGCTAGGAAAAGTGAGCACGATCAAGCGACACTTATCCATTTTAGAACTTGGAACCTGTAAATTGTTGAATCATTAACGTCTTTCCATGTAAAAGTAGGTCCATCATTTGAACTCAAATTCTATTCATTGTTTCATTTCTGCAGCATACTGCAATAGTGCATAAATAGGGGAAATCATTAAATATTTTTATTGTATCCGTTAGTTCTAAATAGTTGCTTTTATTTAATTGTAAGTACTCCGTATGCTGTTATTTGACCTGACAAAATTAAAATGGTAGGAGATTGTACTTTCAACGTTGACTTACAAAAAAAGTATCTAAAAGTAATTACTTTAGCATCACAGAATGCGAGAATATGATAGTCCTAGTTGAGTACTTACTTTCGCTTTCCAGGTAAAATTCTTTCGACATTTGGTTTTTATAAAATTGTCTTGCTAGAAATATTTTTGCTAGTATGTTGTATAACACAAACAGGGTTCTGCTTCATTTCAGAAACCAACGCTGACACTGAGCGCGTATTAGCTTTTATCTTGGGTAGAGGACAAAATTGAAATTTTAAACTCTTATATGTATTTGGGAGTACCCTTCTTTTACACTGGAAAATTCAATAAGACATGGGAACTCTTCATAGAAAAGTCCAAACAGGCTCAAAGTCAACTATTGGCGATACTATACAAGAGCCGTACAACTAACATAGATGTACACATACAACTTTTCAACACACTTGTAAGCTCTGTACTCCTTTACTGTGCCCCAGTGTGGGCTCTTAGTTGTTTGGACAAAATGGTATCCTTTCAAACCAACTTCCTTAGAACAATACTGCATGCCTCAAAACTAATACCTGCGTTTATTTTAAGATTAGAAACGGGAATGGTAAACATCAAAGGTCACATTTTCAAGGCGACAGTTAAGTTAATTAAAAGAATCGTAAATAAAGATGAAAATAACATAAGTCTAAATTGTTACAAGGAAATGCAGAATAATGTGAAAAATAAATACAATTGGATGTACTATGTTAAAGACATGTTCTGCGAAGCTAAGATGGAAGAGGAGTAATATTATCTAAGTAAAGAGTATGTAAACGCACACAGCAATGCAATAATAGGGAAATATTTTCAGTATCTAGTAGATAAGGATGTAAAGGATATGATGCAAAACCAAAGGTTTACTCATTTCCCAAGTATCAAAACACACGTAAACAAAAGCCACCATTTCAATAGTGCTCTGCAGTGGAACGTAGTGAGATTGGTGCAATCAATCAGGGGGAACATACCTTATGTAAGTGTAAAAGGAAAATCATACAAACTGAACGCAATCTATGGGATATGGGAAGGAAATAAGTGCACGAAATGTGAAATATGTAATACAAATGACATTGAAGACATATATCATGTAATGTTAGTGTGTCCACACTATAAAGGAGGAAGACATCTGCTAAAACAAGACATTAAAAACTGCAACAGAAACAACTTCATAACAGCTATGTTCAAGCAGGACTCAACACACCAGGAGTATGTAAATATGTATGCTTTCTGGTGTTATGCAATTAAGATTAGACAGCTGTATTTAAACTATATGAATGATTGTGATTGAGTGACGCTAAAAAAATGGTATTTTACTTTATTTTATTTTATTTAACTATTTGTGGGGAAACGTTTCCCTACAATTCAAGAATTCGTGTAAAAGCCCAAAAAGGTTGTAAGGGCCAAGGCCAGAAATCGACCTGAATAAATATCTATCTATCTATCTATCTATTAGCTTTTATCAATAAATTGTGGACGCAGGTGAAATCTAAAGTGTCCATGGAACTTCTGGAGCAATCACAGTTGTAAAAGTCATTTTATGATATGCTTTTCGGTGACACAAATTTGTTGAAACAAGTTCAATTCCTCGGACAAGTATTAGTTATTAATATTAACATACAGCAGAAGTACTTACCAATATGCTATATACCGTAGTTATTTTCAGAGAATTGTTCTTAAATCGCTTTAAGAAAATGCTAACGGTAGATTTGATCAATTGTTTTTATACAACGATATAAATTTTGACAAATTGCTTATTTGAATCTGGCAGCTTTAAATATCTACAATTTTTCAAGCAAAATTTCAACGTTTTATGAGCCATTGTGAAATTCAAAAAACTGTAAAGCTTTTGAGTATAAAGATGTATCTAATTCTTTTAAATCTCATGTAAAACCTACATACGTGCTCTACAAGCTACAATCATTTCAAACGTTATATTAAATTTTGAGTCAACATTTCTGCGGGGTGTTCAATTCAACGATTTTTTAAACAAACTTTTAAAAACAAATTTCACTCAAAAGAATCATCTCGGACTTCACCCTCCCAGTCAAAGACTAACTGTCGTCTGATGACTATTTTTGGTCATCTCAATCTTCAATCATTGCCGATCGCATGTTAAAATTAAGGGAAACCCTTGACAACTACAAAAGTATTGATGGAATATGCCAATTGAAAATGCCCTGCAGAGTTTTCCTCCCCGGCTTAAATGCTAATATGCTTTCTCACTTGCCCAATTTTAGAGCACGTGAGGAGCATACATGGTGGCTACTCGCGAATGACGAGTGCACTCAACACACTCCTACTCACACTCACAGGGGAGCAAGGTAAAGAGTAGGAGTGAGGGCGCAAAAAACTTCGTGAGTTGGAGTGGTATAAATCCAAGCATAGAAAATGAGTAGGAGTAGGAGTACCATGCTTTGCTACTCACTATTTCTCGTACCATTGTATTAATAGCATAAAGCTAGCATTGCCACGCTAAAAGATTAGCGGTTATTGGGAAATATTTCATAATTTTAAACAAACAATCGTGTGGAATGCGGACTTATGTACAAGCCATCCATTGGAAGACAAAATATGTCACAGATTAGAAATAAATCTTGAGCATACTTCCAGGCGTTGCTATTATAAATATTGTCAATTATTGTAAACTTCGTCGGTTTTTGCATTTGTTATTGAATTTTGACTATAAAATTAAACTGAATTATTTTGTACTTTTAGTATTCTATTTTATAATTATAAGGAAAATTTTTGTCTTAATATTTCGGTGAAAACTTTGAGTAACTCACAAGTGGTGAGTAGGAGTTGTGAGATTTGAAGTTAGCGCTGAGAGTAGGAGTAGGAGTTTTACATTCTTAGTAAGACTACGAGTGGGCAAGAGTAGGAGTAGTGGATTTTTTCTCTATGGGAGTGCGAGTGGGAAAAACACCCACATCTATGGTGAGGAGCTTTTGAAAGTGTCCTATTTTTTGAGCATTTCGTGGCATTTTCATAGCAACAAAATGGTACTACTAGAATAGATCGTAGATTCAGAATGTTCATTTCCACAATTTACATTGTGAAATACTATATCGTCGCTGAAGAGGCAAAATGGACTAAGTGCAATTTCAACTAGAAGCAAAATGGTCTACATGCCTTTTTCCTTAAAGGCAAAACGGAATAGTTGCAAGCTTTCCTGAAAGCAAAATGAACTACATGCAGTTTTCACTAAAAGCAAAATGGTCTACATGCGTGTATACTTAATGGCAATTCTGCTTTAAAGCGAAATTGTAAGTAGACCATTTTGCTTTTAGACGAAATTGCACTTAGTCCATTTTGCTTTTAAAACTTGATGCATCTATTCCATTTTGCATTTAGTAAAACTGCATGTAGACCATTTTGATTTTAATCGAAAATGCATGTATTCCATTTTGCCTCTTCAGCGACGATTTGCGAACTGTAGCATTGTAGAAACTTTACAGCTCCCGAAATTTAGTTTGAACATAGAAAATTGCTTTGAATCATGGTGAATATTTAAACTTTTGCAGACCCATTGAATCAGACAGGGATAAAGCAGAAATTACCCCATTCCTTGGAACCGTCCAAAAAATGCAAGAATGGAAACATTCCCAAATATTCATTGTTTTCAGATTTTTGTGGGAGCACAACGGAAATTGAAGACTATATGCCTTCAAGAGTTCCAGATGAATCTTGGACTTACGGCTACACGCCACATTTATAATATCGTAAGGTTTTACTCTTTTTAGTTGGTATATATTATAATTATACGATTTAATAAACATAGCTTCAAATGTTTTCAATTTAAAATTTGAATTCATGGGTACAGTTTCATATGTAGGCGTGAGCACAAAAGAAATGAAACTGGACGCTCTTAAAAATCCAAATGTCTTCAAAAGACCTCATGCATATCTTTTACCCAAGACTTTGGTCGAAAGCAACCCAAACGTTTGCCACCCGGTGGCTAGTAAAAGTGTTCAACAAAACATTGCAAGTAAAAGCAGAGATTATTGCGGAAATTGTAAATTCATCGAGGATCCAAATCCCGGAAACAAAATTCTCAAGACTAGAGGGAAGGAAGGCGTGGAGGTTTTTATTGAAGGGACTGTTTTATTTGCTCAAAAAACGGCAATGAAATGCAGAATTTGTAACATGAGGAATATTTCAAAAAACTTTTTAACATAAATATTGCAAACACATGCTTCTCATTTGTCTCAACAATTAATTTCACCACCCCATCTCTTGGATTCCGATAGTCCAGCTATTCCCTTATTTTATGGCCTCATCCCGCCATCCACCAGATCTAAATTATATTGAAACCAATCAATAGCTTGAGAGACTATTTTAACACCGGAGTATTCCATGTCGTTCTCAAGTTTAGTTTAAAAAACTTTGTTTTGTATTACGGATGATTTAGGAAAACTTTTACAAAGACCCATTGGAAATTGTCATTATTTTGGAGATATGTATGTCTGACTTCATAACTCAGCACCATTTCAAAACACTGTCGTACCAAAAGAATTCAAGGGCTTGGCAAGTCTTTAGTTCCCATATAAGTGGTTCTTCTTTCTTCTTGATTTCTTTCTCTTTTCAAGTTCTCTCTAAAATGTCACGATGAGAAGCTGCTATAAGATAAATATTTCGTAATTTCATACTCTGACGGCAAAGTGACATGGAGTGATCTGGCTGACGTAGTTTTGTAAATGTACTGTTTGATATACATTCTGAACCGACTTAGTTTATATTACAATGGTCTTAATGAAATAATTATTCTCAAAATGCGGCGACCACGATTGCAGACCGTATTTTTGTTTTGTCTTTGGTGCCAACAATCTCTACAAATCAAATTGCAATACATCACTGATAAGTTGGAAGACTGTATGATACGAATTGTGCAGTTGACAAAACCTTACGACTACAGCACGATCAACTCACCCTATTTTTTGAGAGTATATCCAGCGGATAAAAATAGTTTCCTAGGTGTCGTTGAAACAAACTCAACCCTACTCAGTACAGGTGTATTCAAGCAACAAAATATCCGGTGTAGAACAAAGATCATGTTGTTTGCAGCAACCTCAACCTATAATCAGAGTTTGTTTGAAGAACCATCCTACACATTACGAAGCAAGGATAAGGTTTGGATCTCAGAACCGTCTTTGAATTTTATTCTAATACTTTGTCAGAATTTGGAAGAGAGTCAATTACTGAAGACTGCGCTATCAAGAATTATAATGACTTTATTCAATGTTCCCACATTTGTGTTATTTCCGAGATCATCAACGAATCTTCAGGGGTTCTACGTCTGCAACTGTATATATTGCCACTGTGAGGCATCCTTTGATTGTACAACATTGAATTGCTTAGATACAATGGAATCCATATTCAGAGAAGTAACAAACAACGGGAGGAGATTCACTAACTGGATCCTTCAAAACTTAGCCACTGGAAGCCTTAATTCTTACAAAGTCTCAAACTCCAAAATGCATCTGGGACCTCATTATTCTAAAGATCCTTCGGATTTGCACTCAACCACAATCGATTACTTAACTATGGATTTGGACATGAATGCATCCACATCATCAACCTCTGTCATTTCTTGGATATCAGTGGGGAATTTCGAAAAGGGAAATTTCCACACAGAGTTTCGACTTTCATTCACACCTAACCTGAATTTCATAACTTCCGACAGTGTCACGTCCGTCGCATTGGAGTTAAAAATGTACACAAATCCATTCGAAATCCAAATTTGGATATGCTTGGCTATAGTGATGCTATATATTGCTATAGTTCTCGCCGTTGATACAATGACCTGTGATATATTTATTTCATCAGCCCGATTATCAACAGCTTGGGCTAATTTGCTAGCAATCGTTTTGGAACAAGGAAGCTTTATGGGTGAGAGCCCATCGCTCAGCACGGTAACCCCGCCAAAGAGAATGTTAATAATAACTTGGTTACTTTAGGCAATAATTATTTCGAATGGCTACAAAGGCTTTCTCAAAAGCTCCTTTGTTGTTGAAAATGAAAGCATTTGCAAATGGAAATATTTAAAGGAACTTGGAAATTTTACGCTGTACTTTCCACAAGGCAAAAAACCAAGGCTTCAAGGCATGGGAAGTTTCATTGATTTTGACAATAAATCATGTTTAATTTATTGTCGTTCAAATGAACTGAGTCTGGAAATTTCGAATATTAAGAGAATACTATTTGAACACAAGTCCAAGTTACTAAAAGATTTTAACCCCACGCAATTTCATTGCTTACAAGTCCTTGATGTTGGCAAAATAATTGTCGAAAATTTGAGTAAACCAAAATCAGCTCTAGTAGTTTTTTCAGACGATCTACCGTTTTACTGGAAACGCTTGAATGAAGTCGCCAAGGAAAAATCTATCAAGTTTGCGTCAAATGCAAATGTTAGAGATGATCATTTGCGGAAAGAGCATGTTTCAATTTACATTACTTGGGGTTATGGGGAAAAGTATAATCCTGTTTTGAAGAGAGCTCGAGCAATGATTACTGCTGGTTTGTATTGGTTTTGGGAAAAGTGGGATAAGCATCAATTCCCAATTTGCTTATCTTTAGGAAGTAGGAATGTTAAATATGAAGAGTCCGTAAAAGCATTATCAATGCAGAGCTCCATTGTACTGGCAATCTATGCTTTTCTTTGGAGCAGTGGTGTCTGCTTTGCAGTTTTTATCGTAGAAGTTTCTTTCCAATTTTTGAAAGTGGAGTTTTTTGAATCAATGGATTTTTCAAATTAATTTGTATCTCTATGACTACGCCAGCACAGTTACGGGCTCTGTCTTATATAATTTTATTGAAGAAATAATGATCCACAGTTGCCGATCTAAGAGTTTTCTAAAAATGAATTTATCTGACTTAGCACGTAGCACTGCTGACCGACGAATTTTTCGCCTAACTGGAATCATCTGAGACTTGGATATCCCTCCTGAATAATTGTCTTATCACGGAGTTATTAACATTATAAAAGAATTAGCTTATATCAACTATGGGATTCAAAAACGAAAAACACGATTTTGAGGCTTCAAAGTACATTCAAATAACTGGAATAACGTGTGGGTCTCGCAATACACTTCACCGTCGACATTATTTTATTGAATAGGTGTTGTTGCTTTAAAAAATAAATTATGTTGACCAAATTTTAAAATCCTAGATACAATTCTGATGGGTTAATCAAATTCATAAATTTTGCGACCAAAATGTCATCATGTTTTTGCCCAGAAGGAATCATATGAGACAAGCCCTATCCTTAGCACAAATTGTCTTTTTATGAAGTTTTTGAATAAATTAAAACATTTGAAAACCCAGTCAGCTGGTGCTGAGTATTGATCACTGATGTTTTTTCGTTGTAGAAGAATCATCCGAAAAATGAACTCCTCCCCCCCCCCGGTCTACTGTAATCATTTTATGGCCGAGTTGTTCAAAATATTAAAAAGCAATTAATGTAGACTACGGGATTCAAAATTCAGAAGTACTCGAAATTAGATCCATAAAAACCTGCTGCTGCTCTCAAAAAAATTTACTCAACTTTTGGGGTGCCTTAAGACTCTCTAAATCCCAATAATTTTTGACTGAAAAACTGTGCATGACTCACTGTTACCTCAACTAAACGTAAATTCAAGTTATTATTTATTTTTGCTGAAGATTTCGAAAAATCCAATTATGGAAGCGATTGTGAAACTCGAAACACTGTAATGCTGTCTAGCTTGAATGACGCATCTCGGTCAATAATATCTCATTACAAATGTGTCTAATTGCTGTAAACCTTTTGACCGAAATCCTGTTCGAAAATTGGCGACGAGAGGAAATCATCAGATTGACCCCATTCAGGATTTGCAAAACCAAAAAATTTTGAAAGTGTTTATTGCGTGTTTATATCGTATTTAAATTTGGAAGGGACAATCAAAAACACCGTCTTGACAAACATCATGAACGTTGGCTCTTGGGTAGAAAACAAGCTTAGAATTGGGTTGACTTTTTGTTAGCAACAGTAATATTGTATGTATATGCCCATAGTGGCTTGCTGTAGCAAGGCGTTTATATTCAGCATTTAGTTATTCGAAATTAGCCCTGGTTTTAGGCTCACAGAAATGCAAAACTGATTAAATATGAGCTGAACGGCGTTTTGTTCCTCCAAACCTTAGGGTTTCAATGGAATTCGTATGAATTTCCAGGTTTTCTCGTATTCTTGCTTAAAATATCTTTTTAAAATTCGAAAATTTAAAAACAGATGATATTCAAAAATACTGATTTTGAAAACGTTACATTGAAATGATTTTTTATTGCTCCACAACCGAAAATTTTGAATTGTTTCAAAATTATTGATTTTTTCACACAGAAATTATAAATATTTTTTTGCTGACAAGGATTTTATGAGCTATTGTGAAATTCAAAAAACTGTAAAGCTTTTGAGTAGAAAGATGTATCTCATTCTTTCAAATCTCATTTAAAAGCTACGTAAATGCTCTACAAGCTCCATTTATTTCAAACCTTATTATATAATCTGAGTCAAAATGTCGGTGTTCAAAATTCACGAATTTGAAAACAAAATTTAAACATTTTATATCACACAAAAGATATCTTGTTTTTCTAGCGTTTCTTGGCATTTTCATAGCAACAAAATGGGACTACTAGCTTAGATTCAGAATATTTATTTCCACAATTTCCTTTGTGGATTACTAGACGTGAACTGTAGCGTTTTAGAAACTTTAAAGTTGCCGTGATTATAATAAGGGTTTGCTGCAAATAGCATGATCTTTGTATAACACCGGAGTCTTCGTTGCTTGAACACATTTGCAGTTGATAGGGTTGATGGTGGTGGAACAAAATCTAGGTAACTATTTTTATTTGCTGGATACACTCTCAACAAAAAGGGTGAGCTGATCGAACTGTAGTCATAAGGTTTTGTCAACTGGACAATTCGTATCATGCAATCTTGCAATTTACCCGTGATGTGTTCTAAATGGATTGATACAGAATGTTTGCAACAGAGGCAAAGCAAAAACATTGGCGGGTTGTATAAACGTTTCATTTTCGTAGAAGCGAAGCTGACAACTCCTACGGTGGTTGCCGTAGCTTCTGATTGTCTGGTGGTCGGTTCACCTATCCGCAATTAATCTGCTGAATATTTGACACCAGACCCAATTTTTACTGGGGTTGATCATGTAAAAAATAGTTGTCAGAATCTTTCAATTAAATTCAAAAAATTCATTTTAATTCAATTCAACTTATGAATCGAATGAACTACAATGATTCGATTCAATTCACGACTAACATGATTCCATTTGTTTCATTACTGCGTGCTGAATTGAATCGAATGATGATTCAAATCATTCAGACAGTAAAAGGTGGTAACATAAACATTTTATTTAAGGATTTTATAATGACTACATAAAACAGCGGAAGAATATAAGTCGAAAAATTTCACTATCACTAAAATTGCCAATACGGTGAACTCTCGCTGTAAGGGATACCCTTATAAGGGATTATTTGATATAAGGGATTGGAATTTACAGTCCCGATTCCCATTTACACATTGTAAAACACAATGGTAAATGGTAAAACACACAAGTAAATATGCAAATTATCGTTAGCATCCTGAAAGATTATGGACAATTTTGTAATACTTTTCTTTATTGAAGATATGTTGTACTGACTTTTTTTAAATGAGCTTGAAACTCTAAAATCTCAGACGACTGATCCGGGCTTACTAGAATATAAGAAACTTGTCCTTTTATCAATGGTTTCTCACACTTTTAGGGCAATTCTAAAGCAGGTTGGTTTCTCTATTTGTGACATTATGTTTTGGCAAATTGATGGACTCTCGCGAGTGGATAATGCTAAATGTACTGAAGCTTCCAAGTAGAGAACACAACTCATCGTGCGCTTTGTTTATTTCAATTTCGATGACCCATGCAAAATGCATATGTACTTTGTAAGTCTCAGGAGTACATTTTTAAAAATATCCATTTAAAGCAAGTAAGTATTTGATGTGCATCTTCACTACTGTTGGTAGTAACAGCTTGAGAGCTATACATCAAAATGCTGTTATAGGTAAGATCGGCTATTCCAGTTCTAGACTTTACATCCGTGTAAAGTAATTCAGCTCTCTAATTGTCTAGAAATATCTGCTCAAGTGAAGTTTTATGGGAATACAATTCTTGCGGCACTGAAAGTGATTGCAAACACTTGATCCTTGTTTCCTTTGAATTCATGTGGATAACATTTCACCACAGCATGAAATTAACATGAAAGATCATTTATGGTTCAAGCTGAAGTATTATTCAGAGCATATATGTAATTATGTCAGATCTTTCAAGGATTTTAATATTTTATGAGGTCACATTGCCATTGCCTATTATTAAATTTAGAACGTTCTACAAAATCCGTAATTTTTGATTTGGTGAATATTACTTTATGCAATATTTATTCATGTGCATTTTACTGTTTACGACTTGTCAACACTAGATATGCTTTATTTATTGTAACAGGGGAGGTATCGTAAACTCGGTAAAAAATTGATCCTTGTGTAAACTAAAATGGGCCTAGATGACATTCATCAGTGATACAGACCAAAAATACCGGCACTCGTTCGAATAGGAGGGAATTAAGTGATGTATCTATATCTAAAATTATAGGGACTTCTGGAGACATTTGTAGTATCTTTGACAGTTGCAATTGCGAAGTTTGTTCATCATCTAAATACATGTAAATGTGTAAGGCTTATAACAATTATCTTGAACGCATGTAACGGCAGAGTCTATAGGGCAACGTTTTGTACGGCCTTCGAATCCTCATAACCGTTTTACAGTTATTAGCATTGTCATATATAGTCAATGGAGGAAACAAGTACCATTATATTTGAATTTATAGGCAAATGTCAGTCAAATTATATGATCACCAGGCAATGTCATCAAACGAACTTTACAAAATTATCATTATTTGTGTCTTTATTTTTTATACCTCTAAAAATGTCCCCGTCATTCATGGGAGGGTGGGAAGCATAGACTATTAAACTTCAAGAATGGCTTCTCAGGGATGGCTTAATACGACGTGAAAAAACATTCACCTGACATCAGAAACGCAGAAAATAATGATACGATTCCAGTAAGCTGTTGGTGGTAGATTTAAAATTACAGTGAATTTCTAATTTAGTGGTGGTCAAGGAAATCACAATTTGATGTATCCAGCACAGACCTGAATTCGAACCAACTATTTTCTTATTTCGAATTTGGTTTGTATTTGAATTTCAAATCCAACTTTATTTTATATGTGAATTAGTATTCGGGTTTTTTTATTCAAATCAATTTTATAGAACTATTCGAATCCGGCAACACAATCTTGAAATTTATTTGATTTTCGAATCAAATTCCAGAATCGGTTCAAATTTCGTTTGGATTGGATTCGAAGTTGGATTTTCAATTTAAACTATATTTTAAATTATCAACACCTATAATCCTTGATCCAGTGTGATTTAACTTTCTAAAGAAATTCGATTTGTTTGATAATAAGAGCTGCATGTTTGTAACCATAATACGACATGAGTTTAGTAGGCCGATAAAACCAGTATTGTTAATATTTACTTTAATCGTATTCAAAGTAATTTTTTACATTATTATTAGTAAACAAACAAACCAAAGTTAACCTGAAAATAACGAAGCAATCACATATTAAGTATATTGTTACATCCCAAATTGTACACCTGAAGTTACGTGACGAGAGAAGGAGGCTACGTGACCAAAGATCGCGTAAATGGCACGTTAGCATAAATAATTAATCAACATCACCAGATCTAAGAAGGAAGATCTATCCTTTCAGACCGGTCAGCACTTCCACTCAGCAGAATCTGAGGGAAGGCCGGATATGGGACAGGATGTGAAGACAATTATTTTAATACTTTTCATTGTTTCTATAAACAATAATTATGATGAAATGCTATTAATGTAATTATGTACATAACATGTAAATTAAGGTTACGACCAAATCCTTAGGTTAAGTCAAGCAAGAACACGACAGTTCATGGGAGGCTCTCGGATGGATTGGATCAAAGCTCGCGTACACAGATCCTATTCCATTTCGGCCCCTGCCCAAGAATCGAAGATGGACAGCCCAACAGAGATTTACAATAGGAATAGATCCTTGGATTAAGATTTTCCTTATCGTTTTATTTCAATTTCATCCTTTGATTTTATTCAGAATAAATTAATTCAAGATTATTATTCCGTATAAACCTATTTTTATCCACGATTATCTTATTCTCACCAAATACTACACATCTTTATCGACTCATCCGAACTTGGGCGCGAGATTAAAGAACCATAATAATATATCGTCACAATATTTTAATAGTTGAGTAAGTTTGAATTGAACAATTCTAATTAATATAGATTTTGTTTCTTCCTGTTACCACCAATTAGAGATAAAATCTATAACCTATTTCTATTTTGAGTAGGTTAACAGACATTGCGTGTCACAAATCATTAATGGCGTTTTACCACAGAGCAAGTAGTAAAACAAATTAAGTTTTTCCAACGGTTCTGAATGGTATAGATATTTTTCAAGCACAAAATTATTAACCAAGCGCTATTATAAAATCGTTGGATTCTGAAAACTCCAAACCTTGTACGGGACAAAATTTTTAAACGGATCGGCCTGAAAATGTAGGACAAACGCAGAAGGTACTCATTTAGGCCGTAGATGTGCAACTTGAACTTAAATTTTGAAATTTGTAAAGATTGTTTTAATTTTTTTAAAACTTGAAGTAGCGAAATTTTGACTAAACCCCATGGAAACAATTAAACACAACTGGCAAGTAGCTAGAAATCATAAGCCGAAATTACACGTTGATTTTCCTATTTCCAGTGACGTCTCAACTCGAAATCGTTCCAACTGACCAACATATACCAAAATGAAATATACGATACTGGAGCCTATGATTGTTTCATGAAATATATTTAAAATGGATCCAAACTGACAAAGAAGTTTTCGTCAGCTTTATGAGTGAATGGCCAGAGTCCTGGCAAACTTAATTGTAAAATGTCTTGTCTCTCGACTCAATCAATTCCAGTAATAATAGCGTTAACGCCGTAAATTAAATTAAATCATATGGGGATGACTTCTACGGGGTGTTGCAATAGGTACATTTGTCATTCGAGTTTCTTTCCACTCTCAAATAAAGATTTTGACAGTTTCTATAAGTTCATACCTTACTTCCAGGTTTGCGCAAAAGTAAGTTGAGAGCTATATCTTGGTATGTAGGTATATGTACATAAGTAGTTGTATGTATTCAAAAATAGAGCATAGCTAATACACGAAATTGCTTTGAGCCTTGGTGAATGTTTAAACTTTTGCGGGCTCAGAAAGTTATAAAAGAAATAACCCCTTGGAATAACGTCCTTGGAACCGTTAAAAAAAATTCAAGAATTGAAAAATTATCAAATATTTAAAATCCCTTTTTCTATGGCATCGTCCAGCCATCCACCAGGTCGAAATTATATTGAAACCAATCAATAACTTGAGAGACTATTTTAACACTGAAGTATTCCATGTCGTTCTCAAGCTTAGTTTTAAAAACTTGGTTTTGTATTAAAGGTGCTTTCGTAATACTTTTACAAAGACCCATAGGAAATTGTCATTATTTTGAAGATATGTCTGACTTCATACCTCAGCATCGTTACAAAAAAACTGTTTTGTCAAAAGAATTTGAGAGCTTGGCAAGTCTTCAGGTACTAATGTGAAGGGCATATTTGGTAACACTTTTCAAGTTCTGCCTGAAATGCCACAATATAAGTTGTAATCAGATAAATACTTCGAAATTCCATGCTGCTTCTGCAAATTGACATGGAGTTATCTGTCTAATGTAGCTTTGTAAATTTAGTGTTGGATAAACATTCTGGTACAATTTAGTACATATGACATTAGTCGTAATGAAATAATAATTATTCTCAAAATGAAGCAACTACGCCTGCAGATAGTATTTTTGCTTTGTCTTTATTACCAACAATCTCTACAAATCAAATTGCAATACATCACTGATAAGTTGGAAGACTGTATGATACGAATTGTGCAGTTGACAAAACCTTACGACTACAGTACGATCAACTCACCCTATTTTTTGAGAGTATACCCCGCGGATAAAAACAGTTTCGTAGATGTCGTTGAAACACCTTCAACCCTACTCAGTACAGGCGTATTCAAGCAACAAAACGTCCGGTGCAGAACAAAAATCATGCTATTTGCAGCAAACCCCGCATACAATCAGAGTTTGTTTGAGGAACCAAACTTTTCATTCAAAAGCAATGATAAGGTTTGGATCTCAGAACCGTCTTTCAAATTTATATTGATACTATGCCAGAATTTGGCTGAGAGTCAACTCCTGAAAACTGCGTTATCACGAATTATAATTTCTTTATGGAATGTACCCACATTTGTGCTATTTCCGAGATCCTCAACGCATCTTCAGGGGTTCTACGTCTGCAATTGTATGAACTGCCACTGTGAGGCATCCTTTGATTGTACAACATTGGATTATTTAGACGCAATGGAATTCACATTCACAGAAGCTACAAACTACGGGAAGAGGTCAATTTACTGGACACTTCAAAGTTCAGCCACTGGAAGTTTTAAATCTTGGAAAGTATCCAACTCCAAAATGCATCTGGGACCTCATTATTCCAAAGATCCTTCGAATTTGTACTCCACCACAATCGATTATTTAACTATAGATTTGGACATGAATGCCTCAACAGAGTTAATTGGTGTTCCATCTTGCATTTGAATGGGGAATTGGGTAAGTAGGGATTTACACACGGAATTTCGACTTTCATACACTTCGAACCTAAATTTCATAACCTCCGACAGTGTCACGTCCGTCGCGTTGGAGTTCAAAATGTATACAAATCCATTTGAATATCGAATCTGGATATGCTTAGCGATAGCGACGTTATTTCTTGCTACAGCTCACGCCATTGACACAATGACCTGTGACATACTGGGTTCATCAGCACGAATGTCAACGGCTTTGGCTAATTTACTAGCAATCGTTTTGGAACAGGGCAGTTTTACGGGAGAGAGTCCCGCGCTTAGCGTGAATTTCCGCTATTATTATTTCAAATGGCTACAAAGGATTTCTCAAAAGCTCCTTTGTAGTTGAAAATGAAAGCATTTGCAAATGGAAATATTTAAAGGAACTTGGAAATTTCACACTGTACTTTCCACATGGCAAAAAACCAATGCTTGAAGGCATGGGAAGTTTCATTAGCTTTGGTAAGAAAATGTGTCCAATTTATTGTCGCTCAACTGAATTTAGTTTGGAAATTTCAAATTTCAGAAAACCACTATTCGAAGAAAAACCCAAGTTACCAAAATATTTTAATCCTACACAATTACATTGCCTTGACGTCACTGAAATTGAAAAAATAGTGGTGGAAAATTTGAGTAAACCAAAATCAGCTCTGGTAGGTTTTTTCAGACGATCTTCAGTTTTACTGGAATCGCGTGAGTGAAGCTGCTAAGGAAAAATCTCTCAAGTTTGCGTCAAATGTGTATGTTACAAATGATCATTTACGGAAGCAGTATATTTCAATTTACATTCCTTGGGGTTATGGGGAAAAGTATAATCCAGTTTTGAAGAGAGCTCAAGCAATGATTACTGCTGGTTTGTATTGGTTTTGGGAAAAGTGGGATAATCATCAATTCCCAAGTTGCTTATCTTTAGGAAATAGGAAAGTTACATATGAAGAGTCCGTAAAAGCATTATCAATGCAGAGCTCCATTGTACTGGCAATCTACGCTTTTCTTTGGAGCAGCGTTGTCAGCTTTGCAGTTTTTATCGTAGAAGTAACTTTCCAATTTTGGAAATTGGAACTTTCAATCTAGTTTTTTCGATTGGATGGATTTTTCAAATTAGTTTTTATCTCTATGACTACGCCAGCACACTTACGTGCTCTGCCTGATATCATGTTATTAAAGGGATAATATCTTACTGTTGCCGATCTAAGAGTTTTCTAAAATTTAATTTATTTCCGTCTCCTTGTATCGTACCATCAATGTCTAGACATATGATTATCTGACATACCTATATAAAACGCTGGAGACATCCATTTGGCTCACATCTCCTGTCTTTTATTCACTGATTGAGAGTATTTTAAAAATTAGTTTTAAATTATTTAATTGTTCTGCATAAACATTTGTGGCACCTTAAGACTCCCTAAATCCCAATAATGTTTGACTGAAAGGTTTTACCTGGCTCACTTAGATCACAGTTAAAAGAAAATTCGATTTAGTATTTATCTTTGCTGAAAATTTTGAAAAAACCAACTCCAAACCAACATTCCCAAATATTCATTGTTTTCAGCTTTTTTGGGGAGCACAACGGAAATTGAAGACTGCCTTCAAGAGTTCCAGATGAATCTTGGACTTACGGCTACGCGCCACATTTATAATATCGTAAGGTTTTACTCTTTTTAGTTGGTATATACTATAATTATACGATTCAATAAATATAGCTTCAAATGTTTTCAATTTAAAATTGGAATTCATGGGCACAGTTTTGTGTCACCGTGAACTCAAAAGAAATGAAACTGGACGCTCTTAAAAACCCAAATGTCTTCAAAGACCTCATGCATATCTTTTACCCAAGATTTTGGTCGATGGCAACCCAAACGTTTGCCACCCAGTGGCTAGTAAAAGTGTTCAACAAACAAACACTGCATGTAAAAGCAGAGATTATTGCGGAAATTGTAAATTCATCGAGGGTATAAATCCGGAAACAAAAATCTCCAGACTATAGGGGATGGTAGGCGTGGAGGTTTTTATTGAAGGGACTGTTTTATTTGCTCAAAAAACCGGCAATAAAATGCTGAATTTGTAACATTTCAAAAAAATGTTTAACACATTGTAAATACATCATTTGTCTCAACAATTGATTTCACCATCCCATCTCTTCGATTGATTCTTTTAGACCATTCCGCAATTCCAGCTATTCCCTTATTTTATGGCTTCGTTACGCCATCCACCAGATCGAAATTATTTTCAAACCAATCAATAGCTTGAGAGACTATTTTAACACTGGAATATTCCATGTCATTCTCAAGTTTAATTTAAAAAACTTTGTTTTGTATTAAAGATGATTTAGGAACACTTTTACAAAGACCCATCGGAAATTGTCATTATTTTGGAGATACGTCTGACATCATAACTCAGCACCGTTACAGAAAACTGTCTTGCCAAAAGAATTCAAAACCTTGTCAAGTCTGCAGTTCCCAATATATAAAGGGTTCTTCTTTCTTCTTGAGTTCTTTCTCTTTTCAAGTTCTATCTGAAATGTCACGATGAGGAGCTGGAATAAGCTAAATACTTCGTAATTTCCTACTGTGTCTGCAAAGTGTCATGGAGTGATCTGGTTGACGTAGTTTTGTAAATGTAGTGTTTGCTATACATTCTACTCCGACTTAGTTTAACAAGTAGTTTAACAATGGTCTTAATGAAATAATTATTATGAAAATGCAACGACTACGATTGCAGACAGTATTTTTGTTTTGTCTTTATTACCAACAATCTCTACAAATCAAATTGCAATACATCACGGATAAGTTGGAAGACTGCATGATACGAATCGTGCAGTTGACAAAACCTTACGACTACGGTAGGATCAACTCACCCTATTTTTTGAGAGTATACCCCGCGGATAAAAATAGTTTCCTAGATGTCGTTGAAACAAACTCAACCCTACTCAGTACAGGTGTATTCAAGCAACAAAATATCCGGTGTAGAACAAAGATCATGTTGTTGTTTGTCATTGTGTTATTTCCGAGATCATCAACGGCTCTTCAGGGGTTCTACGTCTGCAATTGTGTATACTGTCATTGTCAGGCATCGTTTGAGTGCACAACATTGGATTGCTTAGATACAATGGAATCCAAATTCAGAGAAGCAACAAACAATGGGAGGAGATTCACTAACTGGATCCTTCAAAACTTAGCCACTGGAAACCTTTATTCTTGCAAAGTATCAAATTCCAAAATGCATCTGGGACCTCATTATTCTAAAGAGCCTTCGGATTTGTACTCAACCACAATCGATTACTTAACGATGGATTTGGACATAAATGCATCAACATTGTCAACCTCTGTTTTTTCTGGGGTTATAATGGGGAATTTGGTAAGTACGGATTTCCATACAGAATTTCGACTATCATATTCTTCGAACCTGAATTTCATAACTTCCGACAGTGTCACGTCCGTCGCATTGGAGTTAAAAATGTACACAAATCCATTCGAATTCCGAATTTGGATATGCTTGGCTATATTGATGCTGTTTCTTGCTTCAGTTCTCGCCATTAACACAATTACTTGGGATATATTTGTTTCATCAGCCCGAATATCAACAGTTTGTGCTAATTTGCTAGCAATCGTTTTGGAGCAATCAAGTTTTGTGGGCAAGAGTCCATCGCTCCCCACGGTAACCAAGGCAAAGAGAATGTTAATACTAATCTGGTTAATTTCCGCAATAGTTATTTCAAATGGCTACAAAGGATTTCTGAAAAGCTCCTTTGTAGTTGAAAATGAAAGCATTTGCAAATGGAAGTATTTAAAGGCACTTGGAAATTTTACGCTGTACTTTCCACAAGGTAAAAAACCAAAGTTTCAAGGCATGGAAAGTTTCATTAGTTCTAGTAACAAAGCATGTTCAATTTATTGCCGTTCAAATGAATGGATTCTAGAAATTTCAAATTCTAAAAGAACAATATTCGAACATAAATCCAAGCTACCAAAATATTTCAACTCTACGCAATTTCATTGCCTTGACGCCACTGACGCTGAAAAAGTAGTGATTAAAAATTTGAGTAAGCCAAAATCCGCTCTGGTGGTTTTTTCGGACGATCTGCCATTTTACTGGAATCTCGTGAACGAAGTAGCCAAGGCAGAATCTATCAAGTTTGCGTCAAATGCACATGTTAGAGATGATCATTTGCGGATTGAGCATGTTTCAATTTACATTACTTGGGGTTATGGCGAAAAGTATAATCCGGTTTTGAAGAGAGCTCGAGCAATGGTTACTGCTGGTTTGTATTGGTTTTGGGAAAAGTGGGAAAATCATCAATTCCCAAGTTGCTTATCTTTAGGAAATAGAAAAGTTACATATGAAAAGTCCGTAAAAGCATTATCAATGCAGAGCTCCATTGTACTAGCAATCTACGCTTTTCTTTGGAGCAGCGTTGTCTGCTTTGTAGTTTTCCTCGTAGAAGTAACTTTCCAATTTTGGAAATTGGAACTTTCAATCTAGTTTTTTTGAATGGATGGATTTTTCAAATTAGTTTGTATCTCTATGACTAATTCTGCCAGCACACTTATTCTGGGCTCTGACTTATATCTGTATAATTTTATTGAAGGAATAATGGCCCACATTTGCCGATCTAAGAGTTTTCTAAAACTGAATTTAACTTATCTTTATCAAACGAGGAATGGAAACGGGAAAAATCATCGGTGGTCAGCACTACATTCTATTTATACATAAATCACTAATTGTAAGGGGCGAATAGCTAGTATAGGATTTAACAGAATGATTTGTAACTATACGCTCTCCTATAAATACTCCAAAAGCTATCCCTAGTAGAAATAATGGTAACAGGAACGTAAATGCAATGTCAAATCGGGACGTCATTTGGTCGCAAGGACGTACACATTTGACGTCCATGTGAATAACAAATGTCCGCTTTTTTTACGTAAATAGGACCTTCAAAATTACGTTCAGCGGACGTTGCATCGCGACGTGTACACGACGTAACGTTAAATGGTTTCATTTACGTAAATCATGTACTTTTAAATAACCGATGCCTCTACAGTAGCTAATTTGTATGCAAAAAAAAATTAAAATAATTTCAATCAACTGCAAAATCAGCAATCAGCAAAATGATTTTATTTTCAAACATATTGTGTTTTACAAAAATATATATAAAATATTACCATTGCTGAAAATGCAGCAAATTATTAGTGCTGGTCCGAAATAGAGATCGTAACTTGACATGAGACACCACGCCGCATAGAGCTTCAGACAATATTTGATAACCTTCAATAGATTTCTCTGTTGCTCTTCGCTCGATCAATTGAACGCTACCTATAATAAATTTGTGAAATGTATGGTATTAGGGAATTTAATATGTTATAAGTATATTATGCGAAAAGTAATAGTAGTATAGTATAGTACGAACCTAATTAATTCAAAATAATTATTTACCTGTGGTTTCACCACTCTGGTAAATTTGTGAATCCCAGTTTTGGGAGTACAATTTTTCTTAATGAAGCCTTTTCAGTTAAGATGAGTAGCAACGTAATTTCCAAACATGTTCTTCAGGATGAGAGTAGATTCCTGGGCGCAATTTCCTTCTCTTTTTGCATTGAAATTTACGTATTGGCATAGATAAATAATAAATATTTAGCTGGAATCGTATTTTAATCAACTAATTATTTATTATAATGGTCACAAACAGTTATAAACAGCAAAAACTCTGAAACCCACTAGAATCTTTATGTTGGTCTCCATTTCAAGGAATGTGGATGTCATTAATTGACTCCAGTGGAAGGCATTCTTCTGGGACATCTAAAAGGACATTATTTAATTGCATTAGCCTCGCCATAAACCCTAGGACGTCATCAATGTTTTGCTCCACACGCTAACACTAATTATTCTTAATTTCTGTATTCAATGTATTATTATGTACAAATTAATTCATTCTCAGTAATAATTTGTCATAGAATAGAGGGGTAAATATAGAATCTGTAACACTATTTGAAACCGTTCGTGGTAAGTTAAACCTGGTTCACTAGGTTTTGATAGGAATTCTAATTCTACATCAACGGCCCTGGTTATTATTCTTCGAAGATGACGCTCACTAACTGCTTTTGCTAATGACAACAATGATACCTAAAACTTAATGTCTAAATTTTACCCAATAATTTTGCATCAACAGTAAATATAAGATTATATAATGTTTTAACAATTAACTTACCGAGCTGAACAACACAGGAATAGCCGTGAGGTTTGGAAAACTCAAGATTGACTCTCATGTTTTTGAGTAAACTGCATGTGGATTCAAACTTGCACACAGACATGCGCATATGCCTTATAACGTCTGAAATATTGGAACGGTAACAACGTTGAGGAGACGTTCATGTTACGTGCTTAGGAGCTATATGTACTGTGGTAAAATTTTGACGTTCCTATTCAGCCTGATTTACCATCAATATTTTACGTACATGATAAGTAGTCATTGAAACGTCGGGTTTACGTAAAGATTTTTCGATTGATGAAAGCAATTAGCTCGTTGACGACATTTGACGTTCATGACCATCACCGGACGTAAATGTTACCAATAGCTTCTACTAGGGATATGTATATTTACCAGTGAGCGTGTATCGTGTATTATACTAAATTTAAAATTAATCTTAAATTCCCGCGTCTAATTGTAATGAGCAGGTTTCCACTAAATTTTGAAAAACCATTAGTTTCTAACTTATCGTGTTATGGGTTCATTTTAAAAATATATTTGCAAAAAAAATGTTTTATTGTGTGTTTTATATCGTATTTAAATTTTGAAGGGATATTCAAAAACACCGTCTTGACAAACATCATGAACGTTGGCTCTTGGGTAGAAAACAAGCCTTGAATTCGGTTGACGTTTTCTTAGCAACAATAATATTGCATTTTTCCTTAGTGGCTTGCTGTAGCAAGACTTTTGAATTTAACATTTAGTTATTCAAAATCAGCCCTGGTTTTCGGCTCATAGAAGTACAAAACTGATTTAATACGAACTGAACGGCGTTTTGTTCCTCCGAACCTAGGGGTTTCAATGAAATTTGTGTGTATTTCCAACATTTCTCGTATTCCTGCTTAAAATATCTTTTCAAAATTCAAAAATTTAAAAGCAGATATTCGAAAATACTGATTTTGAAACCTGTTAATACTTTTAAAAATTGCAATGGCATTCGGCAGAAATGTCACATTTCGGTGATAAATGTTTCATTGTAACTTTACAATGAAATGAGCTTTTTATGAATGAAAAATCTTTTGAGTAGAAAGATGTATCTAATTCTTTCAAACCTCATTTAAATTCTACATGAATGCTCTAATAGGGATAAAACAGAAATAACCCCAGTCCTTGGAACCGTCCAAAAAAATGCAAGACGGGAAACATTCCCGAATATTTATTGTACAGGGGCGGGCCTTCCTATTTAGACCACTTAATAACAATTAATTTAGAGCACTTATATCGGCGACAAATATCTAGCGATTTTTTAAATGATGACCAATCTTTGTAACTATTGGTCACAAGAAGAATTTTGAAGATTCGTTGACGTTGTTGAACATGGCGAGCATTTTACTTTTCCACATACCGCGAAGTTTTTTCCACACTCCATATTCTGACCGCGGGCGCTTCAGAAAGATCTTCTGCTTGAGGAAGCCAAACCCGAAAAAGTCCATGGGGCTTGCATCGGGATACTTTAAGGATGTTTGACTTTCGGTAAAAAAATTTCTACCACTGATTTCCGATTCTGCTCCGCATACGCCTGGGATTACCTTGTTGTGTCGGGCGATGAGGCGTCGTTATGCGTAGTCATCTTCGACATCTCACCTGGGTAGAATTTCCGAGGAAATCTCTCTATGTTTTGAATTCAGCGCTTACTTGATATAGTACTCTAAATTCACATCTACTGTTTTTGGCACTTTGATGCGAGGTGGGGTACTTATTACACATAACCCGCCAATCACCATGAAGGTGTTAAAAAAGTTTTCGGGGTCCACTATCCATTCATCCGGATTTTTTCCTGCTTTATTAATACAGCAATGTATTATTTTCCCGTTGGTATTGTGGACCTCAAACATTGCCTAATCGAATGTGGCCACTAATTCCTGTTTAACAAATGACAGGTAGTGCTCACAAATTTTTTTATAATTAGTATTCCGGATCTGATTGCGCTTCGGGGACAAATTCTGAACGCGGGTTTCTTACCGAAATATACGGAATTTTTAAATAATTTTCCGTACAGTTATTGTACCAATATTGACCTTCTGGTAACTTCACTTTGATTTAGTGGATTTGCATTGGTAGCCAAGGAATTAATTTTCCCCATGATTGTCGGAGTCACTACACTTTATGGTTGATACTTAATCGGGGTCGGAAATCCAATCACTTTGGAAATCCGACTTTTTTCTTTGCAATTATTTAAATAAAGTACACACGGTTTATAAAAACTCATATTCTCTATTTTTAGTTCATGCACTAAAGAAATTTAGAACATTCCAGCTTTGGAAAGTCCCAAAACGAGTCCTTCAACTTTGGGATTGGTTTTTTGGCCCAAATATTGGAGGAAAATAATGAAACTTTTTTGACATGTTCAACAACATCTAGCGACTAATTATTACGTTCCCGCTAATTAATTCGCGCCTTAGCTTCGTTGAAATTAAGGGACATTGAGTGGTCTAAATAGGATGGCCCGCCCCTGTAATAAGCTTTTTCAGGAGCACAATGGAAATTGAAGATTTCCTTCAATAGTTAATGGCTTGAGATTGACTATTTTCAAAAAACAATTTGAATTCATGGGGACAGCTGGGTGTCAGCGTGAACTCCAAACAAATGAAACTGGACGCTCTTATAAGGGAGTGTGCACATATTACGTTTCATTTTTTCATCATTTTTGGACCCTACCCCCTATCGTCATCCTAATGTCATTATTCCTTGAACCCCCTCCCCTGTAAACGTCATCAAAGCAAAAACAAAGACAAAAAAGCAAGTTTAATCCGTAGCATTGTTAGGACGGCATAGAAGATAGTTTTATCCGTGATGTCCCTCAGTTTTCCTTAAAAACTACTAGAACGAACCAATCAAAATTTTAGTTATCATTTTTTAGGTCGAAAACTCGTATGAGTTCGTTATTGATTAAAATCGGTCAGCGAGTTTGTGTGAAAAAAATAGCAGCTGTACTTCCCGTAATTTTCTTCCGAAAATGGTCGACCAATTTTGTTTAAAATTTTTGTGAATAAGTGTTGTCCTCTTATTCGGATAAGTTTTTTGTTGGTTTAAATCGGTCCACGTGTTAGTACGTATTAAAAAAAACTAAATTTTGAAGGAAGAAAAATAAAATAATAAAAAAGCCCAACAAATGAATACCGGCTGGGAAACTTGAGATCGCGGCCATTTTAATTTGGTTTCTCGCTCGCGGACAAACGCGATATTGCAATTAATGTTTTTGCAAAGAGCATATTGTTATAATAAAATTAACATTTAACGTCTGTAATATCGGTAAATTCGATCTGAATCCAGTCGGCCACATTTCAAATAACGCAAAACCGCCAAAGTAGGCAGATGAATCGGCCGGTCCTCTTAAAGAGCACCGGGACCAGGAGAAACTTCGATATAAAAGCATTTTCCAAGTTGCATCACCAAGGGCGACAGCAACTGGGATCATGAAAATAAATTATTTGCAAAACACACTGAGATGGACGGACGAAATTTTGTAACTATTCTTGCTTAAGCCAAGAGTTTGGGAATTACCAAGGTTGTCAGACATTTGGACTGGACTAATGTACATATGCCTTGCGTATGTTTATTAAATGTGTCAGTGGTATTTGAATAAAAACATTTGTTACTAAAAACACTCTAACAATTTTCCGGGTTTATTCCTAACATTTTTGTGAGAATTGGTGAAACATCATCAGCAAGATTACCCCTACCCCCCCCTTGGTATACACAAAATCATCAGCTTCAAGACCCCCTCCCTCCCCTAAAAATGAAACGTAATTTGTGCACACTCCCTAAACTAAATTTTGGCTCCAAAGGCCTCATGCATTTTACCCAACATTTTGGTCGACGGCAACCCGGAAATTAGTCACCCAGTCGATAATAAACGTGTACAACAAAAAACTGCAAGTAAAAGCAGAGATTATTGAAAAATTTTTAAAGAAGCTCTAAAAATTATATTTTCAAGAAGAAATGAGACTTATATCTTATTTTTATTTTTGCGGGATATTCAAAAACGTGTTCTTAACAAACTTCCAGAACGTTGGCTCTAGTGTAGAAAACAAATGTAGCAGTGGGTTGACTTTTTGTTAGTAACAATTGTTGTACATTTCAGTAGTGGCTAGCCGTAGCAAGAATTAACTTTACTTGAAGAAGTTTTGAATTTAACATTTAATTATTTGAAATCAGTCCTATGGTATTTGGATCATAGAAATACGGAAATGGATTGGAGAAATAAGTGCTGAACGGCGTTTTGTTTCGCCGGACCTTGGGGGTTTCAATGGAATTCGTATGCATTTAAAGGTTTTCTCGTATTCCTGCTTAAAACATCTTTTTAAAATTCGAAAATTTAAAAATATATAATTATCCGTAAACACCGATTTTGAACCCTGTTAATACTTTCAAAATATGCGATACATGAGATGTCACCACCCGATCATAAATGTTTCAGTGTAACTATAAAATAAAATGAGTTTTTTTATTGTTTCACAACCGAAAGACATGCAACCTGAAATTTTGAATTCATTCAAAAGTATTGATTTTTTACAGAAAAATTCTAAATATGTTATTGCTAACAAGGATTCTTCGGATACCTGGGCCCCTCTTATAAGATATTATCATGTGATAAAGTTTTACAAAAACAAATTCTTGTCGACTCGTTCAAAGTTAAAAGAAACCGATTTTATGAGCCATTGTGAAATTCAAAAGGCTGTAATAACTTTTGGGTAGAAAGATATGTATCTCATTCTTTCAAACCTCATTTAAAAGCTACGTAAATGCTCTGCAAGCTTCATTTATTTCAAACCTTATTTTACAACCTGAGTCAACATTTTAGTGTTGCAAATTCACGAGTTTTCAAACAAAATTTCAACATTTTGTATCATACAAAAGAATCATCTGCGACTTTACCCTCTCTCTGGAGAACTAACTGCAGTCTGATGACAATTTTCGGTCATCTCAACCTTCGATCATTGCCGACGGCATAGTAAAATTAAGGGAAATAACGTAAGAGTATACAGATAGAATATGCCCATTGAAGCAACCCTGCAGTTTTTTTCCTCCCTGCTTAAATGTTTTCCCACATAACCAATTTTTGAGCACGTGAGAAGCTTTTAAAAATATCCTGTTTTTCTAGCGTTTCTCGGCATTTTCATAGCAACAAAATGGGACTACTAGCTTTGATTCAGAATATTTTTTCCACAATTAACATTGTGAAATACTAGACGTGAAATGTATCATTTTAGAAACTTTAAAGTTGCCGTGTTTTTGTTTGAAATCTTCTAATGATTATGTTATTAAATTAGGACCCGTACTTAACCAAAGTTCATTCCCAATTATATCACCAAGGACATTTTTTAAATGCAACGCCCATAGTTAATTCTAGAGTGACCTTGGCTGCAGTGGGCACGATAGTATGAATAAATGCAGATGATTATTTTGTGCATTTTATTTGCCCATAATTTAATACCTTGAGCTACTGCTTTAATACTGGGGTTCTCCATATTAGTCATAAGATTAATTTTCAAAATTGTGTTATGACTGAGCGTGCTTAAGGAGCATTTAAAAAAATGACATTGGAGGTTATCAATATTTTAGACATGGGTGTGACCAGGGTTGCACAATTCAAAATGGCGTGTCATTTCCGGTAAATATGTATAACACATTTGACATTTGAGGCCTATTCAGCCTAGGCAGGCCTTCTTGGCAGTTTTTCTTTAACGGTTTCGATTTTTTGAGAAACAAATTATTATTTTTTATTTTAAAAGTATTAAACTGGTTACGTGATATAATAATAGAAACAAACTGTTTCCACAAAAAGCGTATATGTTGTACATATGTGGGGACCACAAGCTATTCGTACTTCAAGACCACAAATTTTGTTAGCTGCTATTATTATTGTAATTATTATTTTTAATTTCTTTTCGGTGTAAGATCTTCTTCGCAAAATTATAAAACTTCGCGAGCAAATTACTAACATTCTTCTAAAAATCCAAAACAAAAATATTTAAAACTGACATGAATTCCTTAGTTAATGATTTTCAAAACTCGTCATTAGCATAAAGTAATTTTGGCATAGTCAAATTCTGAATTTAAGTGAACTTGAATTTAAGTGAATTGAATTCTGAATTAAATTCTGAAGCAATTTAATGCAGCAAAATTTTAAGGACCTTTGAAATCCATACATATTCTTCCGACTGAATGGTCTTGATTATGTCAAAGAAAACTTCCTTATTTCATGGTCCTATATTTCCTTTATATTTTCCCCCGATGTAATTAAATACTAAGAGCAACCAGATATCGTTAACACATGTACCCCTGCAAAAAGACTCCGTTCAACACGTGCCTGTAATATTATTATTAATTTGCAGTACAGTGGATTTTAATACGAAGGTTTGATTTTTTAAAATAATTACATTTTTACTCATGCTCACAACATAATATAGAAGTATACAGGGGTGGATTAACAAAATAATTTTTACCCTGGCCCAAGTCCTCAAAATAGATTTTGCCTTTACACAAGCAGTCTATAAGGGCCATAATTTAAAAAAGTGCGGAATCCATGAGCTGTGCAACGTGCTGAGAAAGCACTTGGGGTTTTTATAGTTATTTACACATATTTGTATGACATCATACGTGAATAAATGAAAATAACATTTTATTATAATTTTTGCAAAATTTATTATAATATTTAAAAATTCAAAGATTTATTTTAATATATACATGTGGGAAATAACTATTTATAACCAAAAACGTTATAAGCATTCAATCATAAGCATTTTCATACATGAATGAACGGATATGAGCAAAAATGAAAAAAAAATCGTTAATAAAAAACTGTCGTTGCAGACGACTTTTTTTTAGATAATTCGTTAAAGGAAGCCATGCTTGGCAATACGTTGGCTTCATTGGAACCGGTTCCCCTCTAGCTTACAAGGTCTGAAATGCAAATAAACACAAGTTTTAGTACAAAAAAATTTATTCTTTTAGACAACATACAGAATTTGTTATTTGTGTCAAAGAAATGGGGTCATTGACTTACCGAAAACCACTGTCACTGAAATGTTTTAAAATAATCAGAGCAATGGTGTGGTATTAAATTTTAAATGTGAGTTATTATTATAACCCATGCATTCACCTAATGCTACTTCAAGAGAATTGCGTAAGGTAAAAATTTACGAACTTGGAAGAGCAGAATTGGCTGAAATGAGAACATTTGCAGAAGTCATGGGATTAATATACATGACAAAACATTTCAACTCATGAATTAATAATTTTGTGTGTTGGTTCAAATCATCAGGAGAAATTTCCCCCGGGACTGAATCACATTTACCAATTTCGAAGGTAAGTTATAATAATTATGGTATTTTAATGATTTATTGTCCTCACCAAACAGACGCACAGAACTTGCAGCACCTGAAATGACAGCCATGAGTGCTACAATGTTATATGTTATTTCATATTTAAAATATTGAGGGTGCTGAAAGCTGCGACACCGAGAGTATTGTGTGGCGGAAGTTTTGAATAAATTTACACTTCCTGTAATATTATTGCTTCTCTAATTTTTGCAATCGTCCAAATTAAGGGATACAGAATGTAATCATATAAATACAAAAAAAAATAGGTTTTAAAAAAACCAAAACGAAGATGCTTTTACGACTCTAAAAAGTGAAAAACTAGCATTTGATATGGGAGGAATTAGAGCAATAATGAACAAAATAAAGCATCTCAAGTGCTACTGAATAATATTATGTATACGTATGTGTTTGCATCCGAGATGCTTTGTTTCGTTCATTATTGGTCTAATTTCTCCCATATAAAATACCAGTTTTTCACTTTTTAGGGCCGTAAAAGCATCTTCATTTTGGTTTTTTAAATCCTTATTTTTTATTCAATTGTTTTCAAACTTTTCTTGATTTTATGAGTCCATATTATGATAGTATTAAAATTTTCATGAAGTTCAAATAATTTAATTAGTTGATTATATTTGAATGACTTCAAGTTACGTTTCGAATATTGAAGGTTTTGGTTATGACAACCATAATTTTCATTTTTGAACAATTAATTTTTAAGGGTCCAAGCTCTTGTGATCACATCATAAGATTTGACACTAGCTTGCAATAATTAGGCAGATACATATACACATTTTTATAAAAATAATTGTGGGGAACACCTTTTAAAAAACTGCAATGTATTTTTAGGATAGGCAATTCCGTAGACTCACGGGAAAGCTTGTGTATAAACAGCTTCAGATCTCGTAAACTATACATGCTGAAGAGGTAAGTTAAGCAATGGACGTTATACAAATTCCGGCATTGACTTTAAGCCCTTAATATTCGAATTTGGTCAAAGGGTGTAGAAGTTATCCTGACATCTTTTTTTCAGGAGGAGTGAGTAATATCTACGCTTTTCGTTTTTTACGAAAACGAATTTTTTTCAAAAGTTGAAAATTTAAGAAAAAATATAATTACTGTTGCATACAAATATAAGGTAGATATTAAAATAAATAATTTGTAACGTACATTCAGAGCTGTATGGGACTAAATGAAATAATTATCGAAATAAATTATTGAAATAAATTATTAACAAGTATATTTTATATTTTTTCACCACTGTTATGAATGTACATATGTAGTAGGAAAGTAGTTGGGACAACAGTCGGACAACATTAACTGACAGGTTCTTGCCAATTATTTTCAAAGGACTAGATTGTCTACAAAACCTCGCTGACTATTAATACTAAATATAAAAGCTTAATTCATCATGTATAACGGCAAAGTGTACATACTTGACGCAATCGAAGTCTTGTCAAAACCTGAAACACATTAAATTTGGTTAATTTAAATTAAATCACGTATTTGATGTTTTAGAGGTCAAGATGTTACTATTATAACTTACCGGCTATAATAGAATAACCTACGGAAGTATAGCCCGAGTAAAAATGTTACTGCAATTTATACATAAAAACCAATGCAATTTATGCATAATCGTTAGCAGCTATATTTGGCCGATTTTAAACCTAAAGTTTTCTGCACAATCAATAGCCGCTTTTGTTTATGTGCTTTTTCAACAGACAAAATAAATTATTCATAAAATATTATTCATAAAATATTATCTATAAAATATTATCCATAAAATATTGTTCATGCAATGAAGGAATGAATGGGCGCCAATAAATTTCAATTAAATTATTAATCATAATATTCTTACATATGTAGCAAATTTATTCACACACTAATTTTGCAGTCATATTACAAATTGAAGATTCTTAATGAATGTTAACATTTAGAAACTTAGGTCTAAGCCCTTTTGAATTTTACATTTTCCTCACGCACGAAGTCGGAAAGAGATTGGATAATCCTTGATTTTGCAGCTTTTCTCGTCTTCTTCTGATTTTTGTCCAGACGCTGCTCTTCCGTAGATGACTTCTGAAAACCATAAGTTGACAGAGAAAATTCTAAAAGAAAAAATACAAAAAAAGTTTGTTTCTGAAAAGCTAATAGACATTGCCAACTAGTAAATGCACAGATTACCTATGACTGCGTCCCGACGTTTAACATCCACTGCAGGTAATGGATTGTGGTCTACCAAAGCCGTGCTTTTTCTCGCAAGCAATGAATGATTAACTACTTCTTCGGACTTGAAAACTCGCCGAAATAAGTTGCGGGCAAAGAAGGTGATGCTTGGAGACATTGTCTTCATAGCTGCAACCTCACTCTGGAGTAGTTTAATTCCGGAACCAGCCAAAAGTTCAACTGCCTCCTGTTATAATGAAAAGTACATAATAATTTAAAATATAATATTGCTAATCACTAATATTAAAATATCAACATAAAAATTTAATTTGCTCACATCCGAAGAACATAGCTTGTGCGCTCTCTTCAAGTCCTTGTATTTCTTCCGAAGATCCTTGAAATCAGATCGGCTGGATTCATACAGCTCTAAAAGAAATACAAAAATACAGGTCTTGAAATTTGAATTGAAATTTTGTTATACTGACATCTAAGGTAAATATTACCTTTCCAGTTTGTTTCATCATCTTTAAGATTGTCCGATCTGTCATTAATAACGCCAGGATCATTCAAAATTGGTGTTGGTATCTGCCCGGTTTCCTCGTCTAGTTCCAATACTTCAAGAACAGAACTAATTTGCTGGCTTCGCTCACAAAGCGTATTTCGTTTGCCTAGAATTTAAAATATTTGTAATGGCATCAGTACAATATTGGTAAAAAGGTAAAAACTACTAAATTAGGGCAACTATTTACGAACAGAACTTTTTGTGGACAGATGCCGATGCAAATTGATGATTTTTTGAAGCTGTCTTTACAGTGGATGGTTTTGAATATTTTCTAACTGAAAAATTGAGTGACAACATGTAAACAATTAACAAATGAATCTTAAGTGCCAATTTTAATCAGCAATAGTAACATTAACTTCACCTGGTTCAGCATCGGCCTTTTCGAATTCTTGTTTTGCCAATTCATCAGCTTGACAATTGAGCACATCGTCATCCTCACCTAGAATAAAATATTATATTTATTTAACTGATAAAATCTGTGATAAAATTGATAATTAAAATTTTGCAAACGTTATAACACTATTTACCTGCAGCAACAACTTCGGCTGGATGGATTTTTGATTTCCATTGAACGTTGACTACCTTCCCAACTAAGGACTTTGATTTCCGTTTTGTTCCATCAGCAAGAACGTCACTCGAAATCACTGACCAAGTTTTTGGCACATCTTTAAACCAACAAACTAGCAAATACATTTTAAAAGTATTTGATTACAATTAACAAAAATTTCAACGGACCAAGAGTAAGAGTTCCAAGCATTCCATCAAGTCTAGACCAGCGAACGAAATACAGGGACTCCGCTTCTTTGTATTTCTTACGCGGGAGACGGCGCAGAATTTAGTATGCAAATAAGCGTAATTGGCTGGGGAATTTCATTCATGTCAATGAATGAAGGAAACAGCAATCAATACATAATTGCAATAATTATTGTTGTTTAGTATGGGTCGTTATAAACAATATGTAACTTCGCCGCAACCCTTGCAGGGTTTACCAGCAAGGTCCAGGAGTAGATTACTCAAGGTTAAGTATTTGAAAGACAATAATATTCCAAAATTCAAATAAAAAGAATAATGAAATGTATATGTATTAAAACCAAATCTTCTTTTGCAGAAAACAGTAGGAAGTAATTTTCAATCACCATCACGCCGTATAAAAATTGAAATGGAACAGCAAGAAAATTGTGACGCATATGATGATGCCATTATTCTACAAGTAATAATTAGTAATGTAACATATGCACATATTAAGTATGGTATTTTGTGCATGGATTAATTATTTTGCGTGCTAAATTTAGCAGACCCAAGCGTTATCAAACGCTGAAGATGAACAGTTTGACGATGATAAAAATGAAATTTACGCGGATTCTGAAATTGAAGATGATTGTTCAGAAAGTTCCGAGAGCGGCTCTCCCATTTCCGATTACGTTAGTCAGTGTCTACTTTTCTGTTAACTTAAATTACGGTATACAAAAAATACACTGGTGCAGCTATTATTACTTTACTTGTAATTTATATTTACAGGAGGAACTCTACACGGGATCAAAATTGTCATCGTCCGAGAGTCACATTCTCATTTTAGCATTTGCTCAACGGTACAAGTTGTCTAAAAAGGGAACTGAAGATCTTCATGAATTAATCAATTTCCATGTCCCGAAAAACGTTAATTTTTCGGCTTCAACTTACATGCTCAAAAAGGTACTGAACTTGGAAGGAAACATCGGTATTCGACACTATTTTTGTATAACATGCAAGAAATACCTAGGACTAGTTGCAAATAAGTATTACTGCTTATCCTGTGAAACAAGTGACCAAATACAACATGACAATAGTAACTACTTTTTTGTGTTCGATGTAAAGTCATGTTTTGGTGCAGTGCTAGAGAATCCTACTGTACAATCCTATTTGAGAGAAAGGCAAAAGAATGGTCAAGAAAATTTCCACAGCGACATTTGTGATGGAGAGTTATATAAAAAATTGCAACTTCAGGAATCCAGTTTTTCATGCGTTGTCAATACAGATGGAATTTCGGTTTTTAAATCCTCTAGATTTCAAATATGGCCTGTAATAATTTCTATAAATGAATTGTCGTATTCTTTGAGGCGCAAATTTTCTATTGTTTGCGCTCTTTGGTTTGGGAACCAAAAGCCAAATTTTACAACATATTTACACCATATTATAAATCAGTTTAATTTATTGCAACAAAACGGAATTAAATGGATGAATGACGGACGCCCTACTATCAGCAAGATCTTTTTTCCAATTGTCGTATGTGATTCTCCGGCAAGAAGCAGTGTATTGGAAATGATTCAGCATAATGGATCCTTTAGCTGCCCGTGGTGTTTGCATCCAGGGGAAACTTTATGGTTGACCGATAAAAGTCACAAGATAGTTATGCCCTATTGCAAGACTCCTCATGAAAAACGGTCAAAATTAACTTACGTTGAGAGTCTACGGAATATTCAAGCAAACCTGAACAAAAATGTAGTCACAAAATCACATCGTGGAGTCTTTGAAGCTTCCCAATTTTTAAAGTTGAAACATTTTGATATTGTCAACGGTGTCGTATATGATTATATGCACTCCGCTTTACTTGGCGTAGTTAAGTACTTTACACTCTCATGGTTTGACTCTAGTAATTCATCAAAAAGTTATTATGTCGGGAAAAGGTCAAGAATTGTAAGTGAAAAGTGCAAATTGATATCAGTGCCTTCGAACTTGAGTAGAAAATTACGACCCATTTCGGAAATTAATTATTGGAAAGCAAGCGAGTGGAAAATTTGGTTGTTGGTTTTTCCGCTCATTTTAAAAAATATTTTACCCAAACAATATTTAACTCACTTTGGCAAATTTCGTCAAGCAATGTGTTTGTTGTTACAAGAATCCATTTCAGATCATAACATTGTCAAAGCAAAGCGTCTACTTATTGATTTTTCAACTGCTGTGAATGGGTTGTACGGGCAACGATTTTACACATTTAACCTTCACTTAAGCTTGCATGCAGCAGAAAATGTTAAGAACTGGGGACCTTTGTGGTCATATTCAACATTTCAATTTGAACATCAAAATGGAATCATCCTAAAAATGATTAATGGGACTAAAAATGTGGGGCCTGAAATTGCTAGTAAGTTAGCCAGCAAGTACGCCTTGCAGAAAATTTCCCAGCAAATCTTGTCACCTGCTGGTGGCCCTGCACTTGATTTCTATAATTACTTAATACATGGGGCAACATACTTTCAATCGGCTTACAGAATTCAAGATTTTGTACTCACTGGTACTACCAAAGAATACTTCATTAATAGCGAAGAAACAAAAATGTTGGACGAATTGCAAACACAAGGAGTGAAACGTGCCGCAATTTATGTTAAAGCCTTGTACAAAGGATTAATTTTTACAGTGGTAAAGCAAAGTATTACCTGCGACAGTATTGTTGAAATGGGTCAAAATCTTTTTGTCCTAAAGGGGTTTCTAGTAATAACTCAAAATAATAGCAAGACAAAACTGTTTTTACTTGTATCAAAAATTAACTACATAGCGACATCAAATTGATCTGTTATTAGAATCGTAAATATTAGCGCCAGTGTTAGTTTGAAACGATGTACTGAATTGAATTTGTCTAAATACTTAGCTTTCAGAGACGAAGACAAACAAATATCCCATCTTTGTAAGTTACCAAATATCGTTGAAATTGATTAAAAGTGTAGAGTTTTAATATTATCTAGAAAATAAATTATTCATTTTTATTAGCTATTTTCAGGACATATTTTATATGCATAAACTTTTCATTATTATTTTTCGCCTTAATTAGGTGATTATGTTTATGCACAGATGAAACTGCCCTAGCGCAAAGCATAATTAGGCCTAAAAATGCCTTCGATTTTTACTCGGGAGACAACAATAATAATTATTATTATGACTCACGATTCGAAATTCCATGTGATCATTCTTAAGTTGTTAGTTAGAATTTTAGAAATATGTTTACTCAAAACTTGTACCCGCCAAAAAATTTAATTGATTGTTATTACAATATATTTTCCCCCGGTGTAATTAAAATACAGTGAGTAAACATATCTGTGTATATCGTTAACATACCCCTGCAAGAGATCGAGTTCAACCCCGTACCTGTAAAATTAATAATAATTATTAGAGTCAAGTTGATTTTAAAACCAAAATTTCGATTTTAAAAAATAATTTAATTTTTGTTCCATGCTCACATTATAATATGCAAGTAGACAGGGGTGGATTATTAAAATAATTTTTACCCTGGCCCTAACCCTCAAAATAGGTTTGACCTTTTCATATGCAATTTGGGGGCCCTATAGTTAAAAATTTTGTTACCCTGGCCCTACATTTTTTTTACACTGGACGTCCCAGGGGAGGCTATCTCGTAAAAGGAGGGTAAAATAGAAGGAGATAGTGTAAATTTTAGTTAACCTTCAAAATTGGTAAACAAAAACATGTAAACATCTAAGCACACACTGCAATTCAGCTTTCGTCATGCTAGAGTTACCAAGATACCTTCTGAGAGCAAATATAAGCTGTCACTGACAACATTGAATGAAAGTTACAAAAATTATTGATGCTTCATGGTGAAGAGTAATTGATAAACTGGACGCATGAATCATAACGAGTTTCCTTCTAAATTTGAACGAGCACCTTATAAGCACCGTAGTTTTATAATAATTAGCTCCTTAAAATGTAAATATTTGGAATAAATTACCACGAACTGGAACCATGGTTGAAGCTGTAATCAACATGAAAATATTAGCATTTTAACGAGTCATGTACAAAAGCACAGTTAAAACTTTACCAAAATGAGGGGGATTGGAAATCAATACTACAAATTTGACGGCAAATTTATTTTGAATTATCAAGAATGGATGTCAATTTTTAATCAATAGTTTGTAGGGATTTAAGATTTAAGGTTAGCAGACTTCTACAAATTGAAAAAAATCCCTGAACATTACCTAGGGTCTTTTCGTCAACTGTAAACATTAAAATTATTAGGTTTACAACTTCATCATGTTTTCATTCATATATATATATATATATATATGAGACATATTCCCTCCGACACAATCCCTCTGGTAATATTGCCTCGGGATTTAATCCCTCCTAAGACAACCCCTCCATCCTTGGAAATATTCCCTCACAAAAATATTTCCCACTCAAATATGCACAAGTGTTCCTCACAATGTCAATAAAGTGAAAGCAATGCGGATCTTGCGCCACACCATTATTCATATTACTAGGGAATTTTGAAAATACACTATAAAATGTAGTTAATGTAACCACGATATACATATGTACAAATGTACCTACTATCAATTAACAACAGTTGATAGAGCTAAATACGCTCTAGTTTAAATCTGATTTCATCAAAACATGACAGTCGACGATCTCTGATGGTATACAAATGTTTAGTTAATATAAAATTATTTGAAAAAAGTATTTTGCAGAAAAATACACCAGTTGGCAAAAAAAATATATGAACGTTTTCTGAGCTATTAGGTCTTTAAGACGCTCGGTTGAGCTTTGTGACTATGGTCTATAAAAGTATGGAGCATGGATGGGGAAACTGTGCTTCAAGAACCTATAAAGGAATTCTGGTCTTTCATAGTCTTCTGGTGTTCATGAAAATAGAAAATTGCAGTTTCGGAGCCAGAAATGCAAAAGAAAATTGATAAATATTGGTACACAGAGTTGCAATAAAAGTAAATAATACTTGTTTAAATCTTATTTCACAATCTTAGTTCCGTATTGCTAGATTCAATTTTTGAACTGGGAAATAATAATAGAATCAAATAAATACCCATTAGTGACCATTAAAGTGTTCAGAATTATTTTTAATAACGCAAGAGAATCATGGAAAATGAGTACGCACATCCGAAATTTTTTCTGGGCCGCACCTGCCTCAATTTCACACTTGAAGCTGAATTTCCCCAACCTTGCTCTCAATTCTTATGGACAAACGCAAAAACCTAATCGAGGTCAGGGGAAATGGGTTAGGGAAAGCTGAAGAGAAATCTGAATTAATCTTCTAATAACAAAAAAAGACAAACAAGATGTTCAGGAGAAACATCTTGTTCAACCAAATATTTGTGCACAGGAACGGATTCGGGTCCAGAAATGTATGGTTCCAAAATTCGGGTATTGGACTGACAAATGTACAGGGTTTTTGTAGGCATGATAAGCACGGGTTTATTTATTCAGCACACCTTGGAATTATTATTCTTAAGAAACTCCCTAAGGAACCTACCGTATTGCGCAACTAGTGAACCTAATAAAACAAAGTTTAATGAATTTTGATTTCCTTTCAAAAATATTTTCTGCATGAATATTTACACTTCATTAGATGTTACAACATCTCAATAACAATCGGGTCTCATTTTATATAATTATATAAGGAATTTATTCAAGTTTAGCTTCATGCAAGAAATAAACTCACCTGTGGTTACAAAATCATAACGGACTAAAACGGAAATAAAGTTTTCAAAATTACATTATATTGTTATTTACAGATATATCTCACTATTGAGAATATTGTAGACAAAATTCAGGGGTTCTAATCCTGCAATAAGTGTCTCTTGACCAGAGGTTTTTAACAGTCTCTGATTCAGGGATGCAATCCCTGTTTTCGATCAAAATCCATAATTTTCAAACGGCTATTCCAGATTTTATAGAGCAACCAGGGACGGGAATCGGAATCTGAATTTCACAGTGCCCCAAAAACTTTGTACAAGGATTGTATGTAAATAAATAGTTGCATTGATTAGTTGTAAATATAGACAAATAGATAAATGATATTAGAATAGGAATTTAAAAAGAATTTTTGAAATTGGATACTTACAATACCCAAAAAATGGGTTTAAAGAAAAGCATTGGAATCGGAATCGGAATTAGTATCCGAAAAAAATTCGAATTTCTTTCGACCTTACAAAGCTCTTTGTCAAGTGTTTCCTTCGTATCTCAACGTTTAAAAAAGTATTCGTATTCAAGACCCTTCCCGTCCCTGAGAGCAACAAAACAAAATTTCTTGAAAAATTTATGATTTTCAAGCGAGGATCCCTGACTACACTTACTACATAGACTTGATACAATTTTCTATAAGTAATCATCGGTCAATGCAATTTGAGCCGGCCAATTTTTAACTTGATCGTTTAACTCAACTTCGGGTAGTAACTCCCGGTATTTATATAAGTTTTATAAAATAATATGTATGTAATTAAGTATGTATGTAAGTAAATATAATATCTATTACAATGGCATATTCATAAAAGATTTTTTACATACCTTCAGGGTTCGAGATACCTAAATTGTAAACCAAAAAAATAGTTCAAATGTATACAAAGCCTAAAAGTATATATTTTTCAATTTGTTGCTTAAATGTATTCAACTTAAATATTTAAGATTGTGGGTTTCTGCAGAAAATCAAATAATTCAGATGGGATTTGTTTGTGCGTACATTTATTGTAAAAAATAATTTGTTTTACAGAACGTAACAAAGAATAATTGAACTGGTTGCCATTAAATTTTAATAGATGTACTATACTGCTGGTCTCGTACATCCAAATTGCAATATCTTGGAAAATTTGTGTTCCCACAAGCACACTTTGAGCTTTTGAGGAGGGTTCGAAAAACCGAGGTTTGTCAATAAAGGCCAAGCCAGTGGCAAGAAATGGTAACAACCTGATTTGACTGGACAGTGGATTTATTTTGATTGGAATAATTCTTGTCATTTTATATTTACCAACCTGCTCAACAGGCCCAGGCCGGTTAGAACCGGATTTTACTTAATAATGACTAGGCCATTTCTTGCAACTTCCCAACCCTGCTTTTAAGCTTACTGCACACGTTTTTGAGAATGATTTCAAAGCAAAATTTCTAGTAGGAAGGAATCCACACTTACCAGTAACACAATTTATCAAACCTGTAAATAAATACAAGAAAATAGTACACGGACTTGTTTTAAATACAAAACCCCATCATATTAATAATTTATGTATATTAGTGCAAAGTGCAACATGTGTAAGGACAGGAGTTCCCAGTAAATGCTTTTCGCAAGAGATAACTCGAGTAACATAGGTCTTAGACGTGCTTCCAAATTCTGCTCAAATTTTAGTGGCCAATAATCTGGTTAAAAATAATAGGCTAAAGGGCAATTTTCAAAAAATCCCTACAGTTAAATATTTGTTATACCAAACGGACTATTTTCGCAATGCTCTATACAGCACTCAACTCCCAAATTCATGTCATACAATTTTGCATCCGTAGTCATATAGTTATTCATTTGCAAGAACCTCGATCCGAACATTATTATGCTTATCCGAATTGTAAAAACAAATGTTTAATTATTCCCCAAGTACGTAGCAAAATTTTGATCAGATTTTCTAAAACTTGTTCCCTCCCCTCTCGGCTCAAATACTCTGGTTATAGTCCTCAAAGGAAATGGAGCGAAGGCAGTAATTTTTTAAAAAACTGATTTTTAGTTTTTGCATAATTTCTCAAATTTTCAAAATAAAATTGAACGGTTAATAGCTAAATCCAATGGGTTTTCCAAAAGCTCACTGCATTCAATAGATTGGATAAAAGTGAAGCAAGATATATGTATGTATCTATAATCAAAAAGTATTGAAATAGCTTAACTATAAAATCGAAAAATATCAAATTAAATAAATAAATTTAAATCGTGTCATGTCCTTCAACGTTTATTTCAACTTAAGATAATTGGTCACTTCTTGACTTCGCCGATCTGATCGGAAATGATGTGCCTTCCATAACGAGTTCAAATTTTTCATTTCAACATTTTCAACGCTTCTCACTTAACAAAAAAAGGTAGCACGATATTAGATGGGGATTGTTCAAGAAGTTATTTATTAATAATGGCGTCAGTAATAGAAATTATAAATTTGTCCTTTCACTTACCCAGTCCAGCTGAAAATAAATTAATAGGATTGACTTAACACAATATATGCATATATAGCTAAAGCTGCGAAAAGAATGTAAAATTTTAATTCGTTATGGAAAATAAAAGTAATTAGTCCGACTTGACAGCATCAAAGATTGAAACACTTTTGTAAAAAACTTACACTACTAAACACTAATTAAATAACTGAAACAATTCGTGAATAAATTCATATGAAATCTTATGTAGACACATCAGTAATTAGATATAGCAGAAACGGTAGTTTATTCTTTCACTTACGGAATGTACCTGAAAATAAATATTACTCGTTTAATTGTTTGATTAATTGTACGTGATTCCAAATGTTTTAATAAAATACAGGATGAAAATTTTTCACTTACCACTTGATCCCGGGACTGTAAGTACAATTCCACTTATATTAGCCACCAAATAAATTTGAGAGGAATAAATAATTACAATAGTCCCTGGGATTTGAATTGTACTTCACAAATTGATTATTATTAACACAAAGCCTTGACATCTGGCACCATTGGTTGACATACATGCTATACAAAATGTAGATTTGTTCCTACAAATTGCATATCATTTTCTGTACGTGGTTGCAACATCAATCCAACTTGTACGTTAAAAATTTAATGTAAGAAAATAACACGTACATTGCCAGATTTCGAAAAAATTTGTTTGGATAATTGTTTTACGTTTTTTCAATATTTGATGGTGCCTAGTAAGCTCTTACAATTGCAATTATTGTCCTTTCCTAGATAAATCTTAAATCCTAATACTATACAAAATAATGTAGTAAACTCATAATTCGCCGTAGCAAATAAGAGTAACGTTCTTAAAACGTTCTAGTTTGCATAAAAACTTATACGGAGACTTATATAGCTGAAAGAGTGCTTGGCCAAATTCACATGATATTTTATACAGAAATATACTAATTGTAAATCAAATTTAATGACATTGGGCAATTAAATTGCGGTATTATAAAATGCTATACAGTAATATAGTATATAATACCATTTCATAAATCCGCAGAAGAAATTATTTGGAATAAGCAAATAAAACATTATTTACCGAATTTGAGGTGCATGGTTGCTAAAGGTTCAAACAAACAATAATTAAATGATATTGAGTAGCTGGTACTATGAACGACTCACATGCAACAAAAACTAAAACAGCCAGTGTCGTTAGTTTCGACTATTGGATATTATTTAGCACCAATTGCCTAGATTATTTATGACAACAGATCAAGTTGGAGTTTCTGTAATCTTTATTCATAATTAATCTTTATTTTATATTAAAAATGAAGACAACATTTAAAATGTATTGTCACCAAATCAAACAAATTGCGTTAAGAATGGTATACTTATGAATTATCAGAATTTATGTTGTCAACGTTTTATGCTCTGGATAAATATATGAATAAATGAATTCGTTTGAAATATTAAAGGTTTTTAACACCCTTTTAAAGAACAATCACATTAATTTAAAATGCAGTTTGTACTTACTTCCGGTGAGTGTCTTTGAACCTAAATAATACATAGAACAATGTTCACGTAAAAATTAAGTACGCAGCGTGGGATTTTGTTACGTGATATACTTATCACAACTGTAATAAATTAACGGGCTTTTAAAAGAGATAGTAGCAAGCATTGTACAGAGGGTAGCAAAATATAAAGCAATACTCCGTTCGTGTGAATACAAACGATTAAACACGATGGTTTTTGGATGATAACCAGAACATATTTTAACATTGAAATAAATGTTATTATGAGAAAACTCTCCCAAACTAAATATTAGTTAACTAGCAAGAGTATTTGGGTGAAGAACAAATTCACGATACTTACCAATTGTTATTTCACAACCTAAAATCAAAAGAAATTTAAACGATTGTGTCAATAATAAGCATTTCATATTAACACACCATGGCAATTTGTGGTTGTTTAATATATCCTGCTATATCGATACCGTTTGTGTAATCAAAAATCAGTTACAAATTTACATTTTTATATTTAATACTTTAATAATAAATTCTTACCAGTAGGTTTTGCTGGAATTAGTAATAAAAAATTCTAATAATTGTTTCTTCCAACTTAAATAGGTTTAATAATGTATCGTATTTACTTACACGTAACCGTAAACTGTTGTATTGGCTGAGCTGAAAGAAACAATTATCGTCTAAGAATTTCGTCAAGTTGTATACATTATTACAGTGAAAATATATTCAAGGGATCATCAAACATCAAATGACGCAATGTATAAGACCTAGACGTGTCAATTATGCAAATTAATTAATTTGCGTCTTTATTAAGCACTAATGTTTATGATCGTCTATTGAGTATGGATTCAAATTTCCTCTTTGAAGATTTATATTTTAGCTCAATTACCAGTAGTGTTTAAATAATTCGGAATGTTCGAGCTACCGAGATTTTTTAAAATGGAGCATTATACCTTAAAATCCATGTTTGGCTGTATGAAAATCTAGAATGTGGTGCAAAATTGTTCGCAACTTTATTTCATGCAGATACTGCTAAAACATATTGTTATGTACTTTATTACCCGGGTATTGATGGTGTGTGGGTAATAATAATGTAGCCTAGGTTCGGGTGTTCCATCCCCTGAATTCCTGGAATCCGATGTTGTTGGAAACGCATGAATAAATGGAACTAATGAATTCTGTGTGTAGTTCGTTTTATAATTTCATTGATCCGATTTATTGTTCCTAAACTGATACAATTTACACTGAACAATTAACATTTAACACAAATAGAATTTGAATTCTGAATCTCTTCTTCTCATGAAATCTCCCGATTTCATGTCGCCCCGCTGGCTACCTTTTGAGCTCCATCCCGGAGGGAATGGACTCTAGGTGCGGCTCCTCTGATGTTGCTTGCTTGAAGTCGAGATTAGAACTTGTACTTAATCTACGTGTCTTAATCTAAATCTAATCTTATCCTATTCTTAGTTTATTGTTTATTAAATAATCTGAATCATTTCCTTTCCTTTACTTATGATTATGTTAGGTCAGCATTTGGTCTCACGTAGTCTCTGCTTACGACCTTCTAAACTATTCGCTGACTTAGATTATGCTTATTCTACTCTATTTATAATATATCCGTAACATTCCTCTTCTGGGTAATTGTCGTCCTCGACAATATCATCTGTCGAAGTTCAAGTTCATATTATTTGTAATTATACTAATGTTATTTATGTTACTTTACTGTGTAGCTATATGTTGGTCTTTATATTGACTTTGTAGCAAGGTCGTAATGGTATTCATGGGTATTTGTTGTTAAGGCATTTTTATACAATTTATCATACATGTTCATCATCATATGTGTGTATACTTTTGTAATGCTGTACAATATTTGATGGTGTTACTATTTGTATACTTACGTCTGATAATCAACCATTTTCATCCTTACATCATTTGCATATACACTATTTACATGGAATATATCGTTATTTGGCTTGATTTCTAATGTTATTTATCGTATCTAAGATTAGAAACATCGTAGCAGAATTGAAAATTTTGTACACATGTTTTGAAAAGAATTTGTTTGTAAAACTGTCTTGACTGCTCTCCAAACATATGAGGAAAGATCAGCAAAGATTACTTGAAGGTAGATATGAAACTATTTTTCTTTTTTGTTTCTATTCTCGATTGATTTCTAATTTTCTCTGATATTGAATACTAGTTGTTGAAACATTGTGACTACTGTCAGTTACTGCTATTACTAGGGTAGTGGCCTAATGTTTTTGTAAAGGTGTATTTTAATTATTAAGCTTGTAAAATCCCGTGAGTTTCCTTGTAAAACAATTTAACATGTCACAGACAAATCGTTGTGGGGAAAATTTTTGTCAGAAACTATGATTGCTCAATATCACTATCAACGGTTTGAAGTGACGGTCTTGAGCGCAGTAGTGTTGCTCTTAAACACAATTATTTGAAAAACCAACGCTGAAACCTCCTGAGGTCTCTCCAGCAAATTTGAAGAATCTTTTTATTTTCGCCTGTGAAATATTTGAGTTGTTTTTCGGTGGCTAAATTAGGAATTATGTCCTTCTCATGCACAACTGTTGGCAATTTCACCAAATGTGAAAACATCGTGCTCCATGAAGTTCTGTAAGTGGTTCTTACTACTCCATAAGACATAAAATCATATTGTACCGTGAGCTATTTCCTCAACTGAGATAGGAATGTATTTTGGCGATAATCATAAATATATATATATATACCTTGATCTGTAAAAATCCTATTTGATGAAATGTGTCGAATTTGTAAGTTAAATTTTCTGTTTAAAATTTCTTTTCAGAATTGTTGGACAAATTATATTAAGAAAACACAATTTATCTTGGGAAACTATGGAATGTAACAAAAATGAGACGTTTGATCTTTTAAGATTTAAAACTGATCCTTTGTACTGGATAAACGAAGTGAATTTAACGATTCCGTAAACTTTGATTTTGTCGTGTATAAAGTATTTGTCATGAGTGACTGTCAAATGTATGTACTCAAGATTGTAAAAAGATGTCAACACTGTTTGCAATGTAGGTCTTAGTTGCCTTTAAACTTTGCGATTTAGAATACGAAACAGCACTCGCATACGTCGATGACATATTAATCATGTCATATAATGTCTCCATTACTGTAATTTTCTTACTTTTTTTATGTTTTTATTATTTAAAGTTCCTCCTACCTATTCGTGGTATATTTTTGTTTACTCTTCTAGTCCCTAGATCATTCATGTAGGCCCTTGGAATAGGTGAAGGTCCTTGCTCTCAAACGACATTAGGATCCTTCTGATCGGGGCACATTCATGTCAATAATTTTTTGACAAAATTATTTTCTAACTATCATTTGAAATGCGAAACACTTTGCAAGTAAATAAAAGAATTACACACAGAAATTCTTTTGGAAGAATCTATCCTTTGGACTTTTGTTTTACTTAGTCTGTCTTTCTAGGTACCTAAAATATTAGCACATCTAGCTAAATAGATTTTGTTAAACTGAAGCTAAAAGGTAAACTGATCCTGATCGTAGAGAACTTGCTTATACAGGGTTCTGATTTTTGCTGGAAATGTGGTATCCCGCTCATCCCAAACGATGAGTAGGTTGGAAATTTAATTTTTATTCTTCTCATATGGAGTCGAATGACCTAATAAGTCACAAGGTATTACAATCATCACTCATTGGCTGTTGAGTGAACAAGCCTCAAGGAATTATGATATTGCCTAAAATTTTTGTTAGAACTGAACCTTATCTTGAAACAATTTCGTCTCGTTAACAAATCAGTGTTTGTTTTGAAAACACAGCCTGACTTGATAGTGTTGATATCTAATAAAAACCTAATCACTGGAATCAATGGGGTGAAAAGGAAATTGGAAAGAAAATGGATAATGAATCCATCGAGACACGAAAGATATATTGATTTGAATCACAATCTTTAGACTTTTCTTCCTTTTACTCCTATTGGGGATCTGTCTCTTTAACTAAATGGAACTTTTCGTTCGTTATTTGAACTTTGATTATTTTCATTTCATTTTTATATTTTTGTTGTATATGAACTTGATTTTCTGTGTTTTCTTTTCCTAACCTTATTCTACTTATAACTACTTATCCTATTATTTTGCTAATACTATCTTATAACTATTTAAATGTTTTTAAATATTTTTCCATACAATTTTATGGTTTTGTGTATATTTTTCTTCGTTGTTTTCTTTCTTGCGTTGATCCTTCCCGGTTGGGTCGGTGTTATAGTTGTACGGTTGCTCTGGTTGTGTGTCGGCTGGCTTGTTGTTGTGTATTGGGCCTCACAATTCTGCATCCGACTAGCTGCTCTATAGAATTTTGGACTAATGCCTGCGTGTCTGCAACATTGTCTGATTCTCTCTCATTCGGTTTTTGTTGATCTGTTTTTCTTTTCTTCATTCGAATTCGGTACAGTATTACTGTGAATATAAATATCACTACTGTGGTAATACAACCGAATGAACTAATAATGACTACGGTGTAATCCGTGTCTGATGTAGGAACCTCATTGGGTTTCCAATCAATTTCCGTGAATTGGTCCATCCATGGTGGTCTGCTATCCCTCAGCATCGTGGGCTGTTGGTTTTGTATGAATTGTTGTTGAGGTTGTAGTAGAGCCATTTGTTGATTCCTTTCCATGATTCTCTGGGCTTCTACGTTTGGGTCGTTCGGGTCATACTGCACTATGGCTAGTTTCCCGTCATCCTTGTGGTGTAGTATGTGTACTGTTGGGTCCTTTTGTGATAGCACTGATGCTGTGATAGCTCCGCTTCCGACGGTTATGGCTGGTACCATGTAATTTGCGAACCATTTTCCGACTTGAGTTCCTAGGGTTGCCATCAGTGGTCCTCCCCATGGTTCTGGACTTGGTTGTGCTATCGGCCTAGTTTCGGAAATGTCCATTGCAATTAGAATTATTGCAAGGCTCAAAAGAATATACCACTTGTATTCCATCTTTGGAAAATTTGTATCTATTTTTGGTTCCGTATTTCTGAGTAGCCTCAAGTATTTGAGCTCTCCGTGGGGTTTGAGATTATAATGAGTACTCTGGTTTAAGAGTCTCTTATTTATATGTGTCTATTGTTTGTATTTTCATCTTCCGATTGCGAAAGAGAATTCTTTTTCTAATTCCGATGTTGTAATCCGTATGTCCCACTTCCGGTGACATAATCTTTTGTTAGTATTTTATCTTATGAACTCTATGAAATGTGCTAGTAAGTAATTATTTTTGTTTTGTTTTCTATTTTTGTAATTATTTTTATTTGTTTTTCATTTCTAACTATTCTGTTATGGTGATCATTATGTAACATCCGCCGTAATCCCGATGGTTGATGCTACATAAGATCTTAAAAATGTTTTATCGTAGATCATCTCTTGCGAAATAATCTACACTTTACATTCCCTTCGGGAATTTCTTCCGTCATCAGGTAATTTGGCTTCTGCTTTCCCCGCTAGTTCTCCTTCTCTTCCTACCATGACCTGGATGGAATGGTCAGGTTATTATCTTCTGTGACGTTTTAATCATCTTCCTCGGACGGCCCTCTGAGGGTGCCTGTCTCCTCCTCTCCTTCCGCTAGTGTTCGGAATGATATGACTGCGAATCTATTCTCGGATAAAATTTCCGGGTCCCATCTTGCCCGTTCCGATCTTTCCCATAATTGATCCATTAACCTTCTGTGTTCCACAGGGTTTGTTATGGAAAGATAACTGGTTCTTTGTTGTGTCACTGGGTCTCTCCTGAGTTCTTCCTGAATAAAATCATGTCCAAGGTCTCGAAAAACTATTTCGATTCCTGTTCGACCTCTGAGGGTTCGTATGAGATTTATTATATCGGGTTCATCTGGTCTTCCATCAATGACAACTGATCGCCATTGGGGTGTTTGGAATCGATCTATAGCGCTTGGTACCATATGTATTGGTGTTATTCCTGGTCGTCTTTCATTTCTTGGTGATAGATGATATGGTTTGTAACTTGGTCCGTCTCCACGGTTGCTAATTTGCTCCCGAATCCTGTGAAAATGTTCTCTTTGCCAGATTCGTATCGTGACAAGTTCGTTTAGGTCTCTGAAAGAACCTGTTCTCCGGGGTTGTCTTAGGGTGGCTACTCCTCCTTTTAGTTTTCTAGCGTATAGGGTAGTTGGCTTTTGGCCTTCCCCTGCTAATTTCATTGCGAATATCCAGTCTTCCCATTGTCCTAGTTCTTCTTCTATATCGTCTATTGGATTGGGTTGACTTCTGCCGCTTTGGTTCATTGCTCCAAATTGTCGCCACTCCTGAATTGCCTCGTCCTGATGATAAAGAGTTATGAGCCTTTCGGTCATACTCGCAAATTCTTGAAAACTTAGCATGTGTATTGGTATACTTGCTAGTTGTTGTAAAGCTTTCTCTCCACGTCCGGTGATGGCGTCTCCTCTCAGTAGGAAACTATTTATCCATATTTCTTGCTCTCGCCAGGTTGGCTGAGTTCCTATGTCAAACCACATCTGAGTAATCAATCTGCGTAGCTCGGTTCCTGTTAGCCCTTGCATTACTCCTTGATGTTCCCGACATGTTAGGTATGTTGGTACTTGGTGATTATCAATACCTCTTTGACCATTGAACAGTGTTGTCCAAAGTCTCGGTATCATTTCCCCTGGTGAGATGTTCATGTCTCCTGCCATCGTTTCCAGACGGGTGTTTTCCATTGGTACGTTTCTTCGACTTTGCCCGTATAGGATGAGCAGGTCTCGCTCCCTTGGGTCTAGTCTGCGATAATCTGTGGGATGGTCCATTGCATCATACAGCAATGCCCTTCTTTCCCGGATTAATTCTCCGTGATTGTTATAGTCTATTCCTGCCTGGTGTTCGGCGTATTCTATATTTGATTCGTGAGCATCTGTTCTAGGTTCACTTAAAGTGCTAAGCGCCCTTCGTAACTGCTCGAGTCGTAGTTGAGGTGGTTGGGTGGGTTGTTGGTGAATGTCAAGTCTCTCGATAAATGTCTCCCTGTACATTCTGTTGAGCCATCTCACTAAATTTTGCTCTGGACTGTTGGTTGACCGGTGTGAAATATTATATGTTGGAAATCTCTCTGGGTCGATGGTAGATTTCTGGTAACAATGAGGACACATGGTGGATCTTTCCCTGGTGTCCATGTTGTTGCTGAAGTAGTTCGTTCTCCTGGAATACTGCGCTTCTATTTGGCTGTGGCGTTCGTCTCCGGATATATCTTCCATCACTTGGTCCGGACATCTTGGCGGTGGTGAGTGGTCCAATGGGTCATTGGCCCTTTCCACCATCTTTTTCACTTGAAGTCGTACCGGATCCAGTTGGCTGTATAACTGTGTCTCGTTCGGGTTGGTAAAGATGACTATTTCCGCATCTTCGTCTTCCCAACTTGGTGCTACCATCCATCCACGGACTCCTATGTAAAATGATACGTGAGCTAAATCAACGAATCTTACATCCGGTGATTCGGGTTGTGCCAATGGGTCTTCCGGTGCTGGAGCTGGTGGGTCTTCCTGGCGTTCTTCCTTAAACTCCACTTTTCGTTGACGTTGTCTAGCTCGTCTGGACTTCAGATTATCTTCAATGGGTGGTATGGATTGTCCTGCTATCGCGGATGGTCCGGGTGATGGTGACCTTGATCCTTGTCTGTCCCTTGTATCATTGAAGATTACAGTCCTAATGGGTGAGTATACTCTAACCCTGGGTCGTCCAATCTCTGGCTCTGGACCTCGTCGTCGTCCTCTATACTGGAATGTACAGTTTGGAGCGTTGTCTCTTCCATACAACCTGTCCAACTCGGGTCTACTCCTTCGGATGTATTGTACCGGAATGTCCTTTTGTCTTTGCCAAGCTTCATGTGCTGCTAACTTGGTCTTTGGTCGTACGGGTGGCTTATGGCCATGTTTGAGTGGGCAGTATTCGCATCTGGTCTGCACCCACTTACTGTCTGTCTCGTTGTCTGACGAACTATCTACCTGATGTTCCAATGGTGGCTTTTCTTCGTCGTCTAAGACCTCTTCCTTGATTACGTTCAATGATGTTCCGGCTCCTTCTTCTTGAGCTTCCATAGCTTGTTCCGTTGGCACAGCCGGTTCCTCTTCTGAGGCCAAAACCGGTCCTTCTGCTCCCTCTGTCCTTCGTGGGTGGCTTCTTCCGGGGTCACTTTTCCGTATTGGATCCTGGTTCCCTCCGAAGTCCATTCCGACGGACGTGCCAATATAGATTACCATTCTGAGGGTAAATCGCACAAGCTGTTGAATAATCCCTGTAGGTCTTCCTGACGATGAGTGAGCCTCCTCTTCCTCGATTCGTGCCAGCATAAGCTGTAGCTGTTGTTTTAAGAATTGCTTGCTATAACTGACGGGTGACCATGCGTTGGTCGGTCCTACAAATGCCTCTCGCCTTTGTCGTTCTCTGGCTGCCCGGTCCGACGTTCGCTGGAAGAGTGGGTGGGTTTGTGAGACGTTGGCGTGTGCCTTTGTCTCCCATCCCTTGAGTTCTTCTTCTTCGAGATGGTCAACTCCGTTGTATATGTGTGGTATGAGCAAAACTATCGTCCAGTTTGCTTCCGTGATTGTCGTTGCTAGTGCGAAGTGTACAACTTCACCTATTGCAATTTCCTCGGTGGGGTGAACATAGTCTTCCCCTTTTGTGATACTGTGAGGGTTGTTTTGCATTTGGCGTTGTAAGTTATTTATCTGGTCTTTCGCCAAGATACTCCGCCTGGTGCGTTTATGTATGGTTTTGAGTCCCAAAATTTGGATGACTTTGTCAATGAATTTCTCGTATTGTCTTTCATATTCCTTCCAAATTTCGTATTTGGTTTGTAGTGGCAGTTGAATTGGTTTTGTTATTAAGTCCATTGCGACTGACTGTAAAGTTCTTGTTGTAAGGTGGTAACCGTCACGTATTGCTTGTGACATTAACCAAATAGCTTGCGGTAATTTCCGTTGGTCTCGAATTTTCTGTCTTCGTTCCTCTTCCTCCGAGGTGGGTTCAGGAGCATGTCGTCGCTCTCTCCCGTTTTCGGATTCTTCCTCCTCCACTTCCTTGCCTAAAGCTTGGTTCCACACTCTGGCTACAGAAGTTTCGTTGAGGTAATGAGCATTCCTTTGGATATCACCAGGTAATGCTGTTAAGTCCGGGGATATTTCCGTCGCTGTTGGATCTTCCTTGAGAAAATCTTCTAATTCTTTTTCCTCACTGGCGTTGACGGGCATTATCATCCAGATGGGTCGTTGGTCTGGTAGTTGGGACTCAATGAGTACCCAGTCCTGTGGTATTTTGACTGTTTTGAGTGGTTTATTCCATTTCCTGACTGCGTCTAGGATTGAGCTGGTGTAGACTCCTACTATGACCATTCCCGTGGTACACATGCCTACGGCTCCTGCTACTCCTCGTACTACTCCATTCTGCCAGAGTCGGTGCGCTGTGGCTGAGCCGAAACCTTGGTACCGTACGGCTGAATTTCCGACCGGTGGGCATTCCCGTTGGCCGTAAGGGTCATAGTGTCCGATTTCCTCCGAGTCTTCCTTATTTTCAAAGTCTAGGCTGACATGGTCAAAGCCTCTTGGACTGGTTAGATTCTTGGTTTCCAATCGGGTCCACCACTGGTAGTGTGATGCCCGGGTTGTTGGATATGGTCCGTAGTGTCCCGTCAATTCCTTTCTCAAGGTGGATTGTCCTACAGCAGATGTAATTAAACCGAACATTAATAAGAATGATAGCCAACTGTTACCGAGGTAAGGTATGGGTCCTCCTCGTCTTCCTCCTCCTCCACGTCCCATTTCGGGCGTGTGTGGTGGCGTTTGAATTGATGAGGTTGACTGTCTTGGTTCCTCGTCGTCACTGAGTATGACGGTTCCGTCCTGGGGTGAATTGGCAAAATCAGCCAATGAAAGCTGGTGGTGATTAACAATTTCCGTTGTATCTGAAGTTATTGATGATTCTCGATCTTTGGGTCTTCTCTTCGATCTGATCACCTCAAAATCCTCTGAACTACTGCTCTGTTCGTTGTGTTGTTCGGCTATAGATAGCTCGGATGTTGCAACTTCGACGTTTTGTGCTGGTGAGGGTGGCATTTCCGTTGCCATTCCTGTTGGGTTTGCAGTTTCTGGACCATTTCGCTTTTCCTGAGCGAGCAAACGCTCTAGCTCTCCGGATGTAGCTGTTGACGTTGGAATGTTCGTTGGTTCAAAATGTGCTGGAGGTAATTCTCTGGTTTGAAGGTCTATCTTTGACTCAGCACATACCAAGTGAAAGTCGTTATCATTTCTCCACTTTATCCATTCCTGGCGGTGGCGTGCTAGTTCTTTCATTAATTCTTCCTTTTGCTTTTTCGCACTGTCTGCATTGACGTTTTGTCTGGCAAGGTTGCGGATGATTTCCCCGAGATCTTTAATTCGGTTTACCATCTCCTCGTGCTTCCCTGCCTTCCTGGAGTCCTCTCCAATTTTTAGGATGTTCGTCTGCCATTTCGCCGGTGGTTGGGCTGGTGCTGTGTTCTGTCCGAATAGCTCTAAGATGGTCATCTGAGCCTCCTTCTTGACCTTCTTCTCCTTCTTTGCACGTTTCTTTGCATGATGTTCACATTCCTGTTGTACCACTGGTCCACTGTCGGTTGCAATTACTTGTCGTACCCTTTTACATCCTTTCCTACTGCAGGTTTGAATGGGTACTGTCTCTTCCTCTTCTGAGTCTGAAGAAGATTCATTGGCGGTATCTCTATCCGCTGTTGTAGCTGTGTCCGTGGCTACTTCTTCACTCCATGGTATCACTGCTACTGATGGTGGAGTCTCTATGGGTACTTCCACGGGTCTTTCTCTTTGAGCGATGCAAACTGCACGCTGTGGTTTAGGTGGTTCACTATTGACCGGTATTGTTGGCGGTGGCATCTTTGTGACCGCTGTGTAGCTTAAAGCTGGAGCTGCTATGGGTGCCGTCAGTATTGACTCCCTCTCCACTCGGTCTTTATAATCTTTCGCTGCTGGTGATAAAAATGGTGAAGGTGGTGGGGTTGACTCTCTCCTGCTCCTTGACCGCGCTGGACTATCATAGCGGCTCCTTGACCTGTCGTCTTCCCGTCGCTTCTTCCTCTCCGATGACGACTCTGTCTCCCGCTTCCTGGTCCTGCTGTCCTTAGAGCTGTGTCTGTCCCTTGAACTTTCTCTTGAGCTTCTGTGGTGTCTGCTCGAACTTTCGCCGGTAGTGATGGCCCGCCCGCGGCCTCTCCCGGCTGGTACCATGTGCGCCGAGTAGGCTGCGAATCTCGGAGGTTCCCTTCGTCGGTCCTCTAAGTTCCCTCGTCTCAGATCGGGTCCGTAGTTGTCGTCAATACGTCTATTGATTCTATGGGTTACGTCCTCGACCTGTTCTTCATGTTGCGGTAACCATTCACTAATTTCGGGGATGTTGACCCGGGTCACTCCACAGATAGGGTCGGCTCCCATCACTTTCCGAGATGAGCTTCGACTTGTCTTGCCTCGTTCGTACTGAAGGCTTGGAGTAAATGCCCAGGGGTCATGTTCATAATCTCCCCTTGGATTCTTTTGTCCGGGCACATCCTTTTCTTGCCTGTAATTTTGGACTAGCCATGGATCATCTGGCTGTCTATTACGTGTTCTACAGATGGGGATCTGTCGTCGTATGGGAGTGGGATTAAACTCTTGTCCTTTAAAAAGGTAAACAAGATCGTCTGGCGCTCGTTCGCCTTTGTCAACTTCCACCTGCTGCTCCGGAAAATTTATTGACCCGCAAAAGTGTGGTTCTCGTCGTAATATGCGGTAATCTAATGTTAACTCTCTAGGTTTCCTGAGAGCTCCAATTAATACTGAATGGGTTACGATTTCTCGTCCATCTCGTCCTTGGATGATAATCCTGTGGGGTAACTTCCCGTCTACTCTGAGAACAACTTCCAGTCGTCCCGTATCTGAGTTTGGTAAAATTTTCGCTTGTGGTATTTCCACTTCAGTTTGACTCACGTATTGGGTCCAATAACGTGGTCGATCGTCGTCGTCCCTGTCGACGGCGGGTAGGGCGTCTTGGCGTGGAGTCTCGTTGGTTCGAGACCCGGATGCACGTGATCCTCTGTTCTCTGACATCTGATTGAAGATAAAATACTTTGCAGTAATCTGATTTAATGATTGTATACGTACCTACGTATCGGATTCTCCTTCGACCTTGTCGTATGAGGTAACTAATGAGATTTATACGGTCTCCAATCTTGAGATCAATCTCACTTTGACCAAAACTAACACAGTTTGGTATTGTTGTTAAATATCTGGTTGTGTTCATTCGCTTTCAGACTGATCCAAATTTTCTCGTCCTTTTTCGGGTACGAGTTGGGTATCGTCTACTTTCTCCGGTTTCTTCCGCGCTTCCTTCTTGAGGTGTTTCGCCTGCTTCTTTAACTCCCGAATCTCCTCCTGAACTTGTTGAAGTTCCTGTTGGATTTGTACTCGTCGGGTTCTGAGGGTCGCTGAATGTCTCTCGGTGCTTTGACGTATTTGTTCTAATTCTCTCAGGCCTTCTGGGACTGTCTTTCGTGATGACATCCAATGACCTGTCCTCTTCTGTAGAAAATTCTACAGGTATGTTAATGACTTCTGTATGAGTATCTACAGAGTCTTGTCCGTTTTCTTCCGCTGGGACTTCCTGGAACTCTTCGTCCTCTTCTGTAGAATTTTCTACAAGGACTTCTCGTTCCGGGGGTTGTCTGAATTGTTGGCTAGACTGTTTGCTGCTCGTATCTGATTTTTCAGAATATTCTTGGCTCTCTCGGTTTGTTCTATTTCTCTCTCCACTCGTGCTATTGCTTCTCTGATCCGACTGCCTTGCGCTTGTAGGCTTTGCAGTGTCTGTCTCTGAGCTTCGCTGGGTGGGCTTGGTGTTGAGTTCCACAAAGGGGGGCTCTTCCAAGGCCTTTTGCTCATCTGAGTGAAGCAGTTGTGTCGAAATATCCGCCTCTACTGAGGGCCAAGGCACCTCAACTCGTGGAGTCGCTTCTGAAGGTCCTTGATTTCCTGTTTCAATTTGTCCAGGTCTCCCTCTCTCTGTCGTAGGCGGTTGATTAATTCTCGGTTCTGATCCCGAATTGTAAGAATTTGTCTCTCTACACTCACTGCTGTCGTCCACATCAAATTCTGTTGGACTTATCCCTGAACTACTTAATTCTTTAAGTGTTTTAAAGTCACTCTCGTCAATAAGTGGTTGAGTTTCTTCCTCACCTTCGGATATTACACCTGAGCTATTTTTAGCTGGTTTATTAAATCCGAAATATCTTCTTTGGCTTTCTGGGTTTCCTGGAGGGTTGCTTTGTGGTCTCCCTCGAGTTGTTTCAATTTGCTCAGTATTTCCTGTTGTTCCGAAATCTGATGTAAAATTCTTTGTTTGAGACGAATTTCGTTCTCCTTTGCCTTGATTAATTGGGCTTGTAATCCCTGGATGATTAGGATTAATTCTCTCTTTGTATGTGTCATCAGTTATTCTGGTTGAACCTCGTCTTGTGATTTCTCCACTTGTGGGCAGAAACTTGACGTTTGAGGTTTTGTCTCCTGAATTAGCAGTTCTAAGTCTGCGATTCTCTGTTTGATGTACTCTTCCTGAGCTGCGTACTTCCAGATTTTTATTTGGACTAAATTCCTCTGTTGTTTCAATCCCCTTATCTCGTCCCTGATTTCCTCTAGGGTGTTCATTTACTTTCGAGCGAGTGAAATATGGGTAATTTTTATCTAAAAATTCCCGATTATCTGAATAATTTTCTGACGAAACTTCTCTTACTTGTGTATTTGACTGCTTAGTAGTACGTTTTCCTCCTTGAGTGTTATCTTTGTGTTGACGTGGTCCCTGGTTTGATTTCCCTCCTTCACTCGGGGTGATTTGAGAGTGTGAGTAATTTTTATCACAAGATTCTCCTCTCTGTTGTACTGGCTGAGTTTGGTCACTTGAACTGTCTGAGTAATTTTCGGATGAAAACTCTCTAGTTATTTCTTCGGTTTGAGCAGGTTGAACTTTAAAAGTCACCTTCTTGCTCGTAGTTGAACTGTTATCTGAAGTGGTCGAACTCTTAAGAATTGACCGTGGCTGACTCACTATAACTTTTCCACACTTGTTCCAATTTCGTTTTGTTACCAATTCCACTATATCGGAATCTAAATCGTAACTATACTCGTCCTCAATGTGTTCACGCTGGAGGCACTTCTTAAGCCTTTCCACATGGACTTTCTGTCTCTTTTTAGAATTCCTAAGGTCTTGAATGATATAATTGTCTTTGGCTAAAACTTCTATGACTACAAAGGGTCCTTTGTAAGGGTGAAGAAAGCGTTCGCTCTTTCCAACTATCCTGGTCGGTGTAAAGACTCGCACTGTGTCTCCGATGTTGAATTTAACGAACCTTCTTTTCCTATCATACCAATCCTTACTGTAGTCCTGACGTTCCCTTATCTTAGCAATAGCTTTTTCTATTCTAGTAGTGGCTTCCTCAGCACTCATAAAATTAGTGTCGACGCTGCTTAAACACAGTTGTAAGTTAAAATCATATATGGGTTGTCGCCTAAACATCATAAAATAAGGAGTTTCTTTGGTCACGTCATGGTGACTGCAATTGTAAGCATTTATTAGAAACGGTAAACAACTGCACCATAATGCCTGCTCTTCTTGAGTGTAATGACTCAGCATAGTGCTTATAGTCTGGACCATTCTTTCTATTTGTCCAACACTGTTATGTCTTAGTGCTGTATATGTAGAATGGTTCATGCCTAATCTACGAAGTAATGCTTGAGTGATTTCCGCTCTGAATTCGGATCCTCCGTCACTCAGCAAGTTTTTGAACAGTCCGTATTTTAAAACTACTTTGTGAAGCAAAAATTCTGCTATCCTGTCAGCAGTTTTATCTGGAATTGCTTCTGCGATCACGAACTTTGAAACATAATCCTGTGCGATTATAATGTACTTATTCCCTTTTATGCTAATTTGCATGGGTCCAATGAGATCAATACATAATGCATCTCCTACATTTTCTATCCTGATTGGATGAAGTAATCCTGCTGGTTTCATTCTCATGGATTTAGCTGCTTGGCAACTTTCACATGACATGACATATTTTGCCACTGAGACGTTCATTTTTCTCCAAAAATAATTTTTGTTGAGTCTATGAAGGGTTTTCTGGAATCCTAAATGTCCTCCGCATAGGATCCCATCATGAGCTTTTGATAGTAGGAAATTTCTAAGTACTCGGGGTACGTATAACTTACGTCCATCTTTATGTACTATAGTAAGAATCCCTTCTTCATCAATTTCATATCGGCTATACTTTTCTTTGTCCTTCCAATTTAACGTATGCCGCATCTTTATTTTGTCCATGATGAATACACAATCTGGATCGTCCCTTTGCATCTCCTGCATGTTATGTTCCTCTAACATAGTAGCTTGCTCTTCATCTTCAAGTATCCTACACACAGGCTTGTGTGTGGAAAAAGTATCTTTGCTCCCTTCGCACCCCTGTAGTGCGTGAGCTCCTGGAACAAATTTTATTGCTCTATTTAATGACATGTCCTCAGTTTTCTGAGCGTCTTTATTCCTTGGGTCTTCATCCTGTGAAAGACATAGTGAATGTGACGTCTTTTTACTTGTCACAACACCTTGCCCTTTCAGAGGTTGAATCTTCCATGATCTTCCATCGGTGAATTTGATTTCACCTTCCCGGATATTTTTCCTCAGCTCTTCTACTGTGGTCGCCAGTAGAGAGAAATTATCTTCATTATCTGGATTCTCTGTGGATATGTACGTATGCGACGGCGGAGGGTTTTTGTTTTCCTCCGACTCGCATGCTGCAGATCTTCGTTGGATATTTTTCATCCATTCATCCACATCTCTGGAAATCTTCATCGCCTTGATCCGCTGTGGGGTATCAAGATCCGGATTGTTAGCATATCCTGGACTTTCTGCATCAGGAACTTGATCAGTCTTCCTGGCAGATTGTGCAGTGTATGTCTTCAATTGCGAAATAACTTCCTGTTTGAGCTTCCATTCGTCACCTTTTGCTGGCGTTGGATTCCTCCAAGTTTCTTCAAATGCAAACCATTTCTCCTCATCTGTGGGATCGTGTCCGGATGGAATGTGATTTTCCACACTGAACTTTTCCTGTCTCAGTGTCGGTCGGTCGCATTCCTTTTGGACGTTCCTATCTTCATCCGTGAGTACCAATTTCTTGGCCTCTTTAGGATTGGCGGGATGGGTGGGCGGGTTAGTTGAGGACTTCTTTTGTGTAGTCTCAGCTGCCTGGCTCACCAGATCCGCTATCTCCTGATTCTTCAAAGTTTGATCATGGACTTCCGTATCGGAGTCTACAATTATGGCTGGTGGTAGATGTACAGCTTTAGTTTCAGCCTCACCTGCCCCATCCATTGTTGTGAATTCCATTGTACTCCGTGTCATCTGCCCTTGGGATTTTGGTGAATTAATGTCGACCTTCCCGTTGGCTGGACTTTGTGACGTTATTGCTGTCGTTGACTTTGGAGTAGGAGACCAATCAGTCCCCATTCCAATGTCAGTGATAGTATTTCTGTCAAAATCTTCATGCTCATTTTGGACTTGAGCTTCTTTTGGCGATAAAAATTCCTTCATATCTAACTCATTTATTGTAGCATTGTGAAGCTCTATTTCTTGTATTAGTTTGAGATTTTTCTCGTAGATATACTCATTGGTATATTTCCAGGTATTTTCATCCTCCTGTGGATCATCCTCCCGAAATTCGTGGATTGTAATGATGTCGTCAACGGATAATTTCCATTCTTTGAGCGCTGAGTAGCTGTGTGTTACTTCATTTACACGGCTCTTTACGCTCATTGTATGGTTCTCCCAATCCGTTTCCTCCAAATTCGGTTGAGGTACTAAAATTTCCACTTGTGATTTGACTTTACGCCTGGGTTGACCTTTCAATCTTCCTGACCATGGATTTTGTCGCTGTGGGATTATGGCTTCCTCTTCATCTGAGGATTGACTTTCGTCATCCGTCCAATATTTTCCCTTATAGCTTTCCCTGGTCGTAAGGCTGGCTGCACACGCTGGTGGTGGCATCATTATGTTCCCCTGAGGGATTTGTTTTTGCTCTTCCAAAGCAATTTTGTGTTCCTTGACCGGATCTGGGTCAAATTCGATCACTCGGTCTTCTGTATCTTCCAAATCTTCCTTTGTATAGGGTAATGGAGCTCTTGATAGAAAGTCTGCATCCAGGTGTAATGCTCCTTTCTTGTATGTAACTTGAAAGTCAAATTCTTGTAGTTTATTTACAAACTTACTTATTCGGTGGTTTGGATCTTTTTGTAATCGTAGATAGCACAATGCTAAATGATCTGATCTGATTAAAAATTTTCTCAAATAAAGATATTGTCTGAATTTGCGAACTGCATATACGACTGCTGCTAGTTCTAGTTCTGTGACTGAGTAATTCTTTTCTGACTGAATTAGTGTCCTTGAAGCATAAGCTATTGGATGTTCTCCTCCATCGTCTTGAAGTATACAGCATCCTAGTCCTGAGATTGATGCATCTGTATGTAGTATGCAATCCAACTCTGGGTTGAAATGAGCTAGAACTGGCTGTGTCATTAATTTGGTTTTGAGAATGTTGAAGGCAATTGTTGCATCTGCACTCCATTGGAAGCATCTTATGCGTTTTTGTCCTTCAGACTTCCCTTTACTTCCAATCCATGATTGTGAGATGGGACTAGCAATTTTTGCGAAGTCCTTGATGTATTTTCTATAGAAACTGCATATTCCGAAAAATCTTCTTGCTTCTGTCTCGGATTTTGGTACTGGCACATGTCTAATAGCGTCCACCTTTGCAGGATCTGGACTGGTGCCTTCCCTGGATACTTTGAATCCTAAAACAATTACTTCGAAATATCCGAATTTGCATTTCTTTGGCTTGAACTTAAAGTTCTTGTTGCTGGCTCTTAGCATCAATTCTTCGAGCGATGCTAATTTGTCCAAAAGATGAATTCCATAAGAGATTACATCATCTAAATATACCATGGCTCCCCTAAATTTGAGTGAGCCCAGCATTTGATCTGCTGCTCGCTGAAAAGCTGACGGTGCAATCTTGACTCCCATAGGTAGTCGTTTGAATGCATATAATCCGTCCTGTGTAATAAAAGAGGTTATAATTTGATCATCCTCGTGTATTAATAGTTGAAAGAAGCCTGACTCCATGTCAAGAGTGTCGAACATTGCAGATTTTCCAAATTGCATAAGTATGTCATCTATTCTTGCTAAAGGGTAAACTTGATCTGTGATGGTCTTATTTAATGCTCGGTAATCCACAACTGATCTAAATGTTCCGTCTTTCTTCTTGATGAGAAATAGTGGACTGCTGTACGGTCCATTCACTTCCTTAATAATATCTGCATCTAACATCTTTTGTACTTCCTCTCGTACTTTTTGTCGTTCCATAGGTGAGCAAGGGAAAGGTTTTGCCTGAACGGGTGGATTATTTCCCGTATGGATCCGAATGGGATCAATCCACGCTGGTTCTTTCAAATCTCCCTTGTTAAATGCGAAACATTCTGGATATCTTGTCAATAATGCTCGGTACTTAGCTCTTCCTTCTTCATCGAGCTCTTCATTGACGTCGAAACAATCGAGCTGTTCTTGTGTGAGCCTTTTATGAGCATCACGTAATTGATTGCGTTTAATTTTGATGAGATCAAAATTTTCCTCCGCATGACCTATAGCTGTACGTCCATACATTGTCTGTGGGCATGGAGCTGGATTAAATACATATGCAAAAGGTTCTTCATTTGGTACTACACCTGCGGCTACTAAAAGTCGCTTGCTGGTGTATAGTTTCTCTGATGGTTGTAAATAAAAATCCTTTTTAATGCGTTTTGGAATATGTATGGGCACTTTCATGTGTCCATAGGCTGGTATTGTGACTGCTTTCCGAGTCCTGCACATCATGTTCTTTGGTCCTTTGGCTTCATGAAATGAAAAAATTGACCTGACAAATTCTATGTCGGCCTTTTTCTCTCCGACGTAGAGATGAGTGTCTCTAGTCATTGGAACTGTTTGAAATTGGTCACTCCGTATTTCATTATTCTTGTAATCCAACGTTATTCCGTAACGTGATAGAAGATCTTCGCCTATAATCATTCGTGGTTCTAATGTTTCCATCACTAGACCTTTGAATAAAAGCTTTTCACCTTCAATCATCATTGTGAATTTGGTGAGACAAATTGGTTTTACCAATTCTGCATTCGCTACTGCTACTCGCAGAGCGCTTGGAACTTCTTTTATCTCCGCACATCTTGGTACTAAGTTTCTTTGGATACAGGATCTTGTTGCTCCTGAATCTAGTAAAGCTGGTATCATCATACTGCATATTTGCACTTGTAAAGTTGATTTGTTGCCGTTTGATAAACGACATGGGTTGAGATCAATAATTTCTAATTCTTCGTCGTCTTTTGACTGACTTTCTACTCTAGTTGCTATAATTGCATTCATTCTTTCTTGGATATCTTCAGTTACTGGGGGTGCGTCCCCCTCTGTGAGTTTCCCGACGGATATGGGCTAGATTGTCTTTTGTGTGGGCAATTTCTCCTCAGGTGGCCCATCTCTCCACATCCGAAACACTTTAGGTCGGTTTGAGTGGATTCTAGCGCCAATTGTCCCGGAATCGGTTGTGACTGCTCCTGGCGGTCTGGTTGATTTCTCCAAGAGTTGTTTCTGTCATTGCTTTGGCTGTTCCGGTCCCTGGAGTTAGTTCTACTCCTGTTGTTATTGTTATTGTACTGTTGGGGTCGCTGACCTCCTTGGTTACTGTTTGGCTGGTAACCCTGGTTCTGGTAACCTTGTGGGTTGGCCTGAATTTGTTGCATGCCAGGGTTGACGTACCCTGCATTCTGTCCTGGACCGTATCCTTGTTGCGGTACATATCCTTGAGATGGTCCATACCCTTGAGTGGGTGCATAACCTTGAAATGGTGCATAACCCTGTTGTGGTGGGTATCCTTGATTCGGATTAAACCCTTGGGGTGGCATAAAGCCTTGAGTTTGATTAAATCCTTGGCTGTTATAGCCGTTGTAGGATTGATTGTATCCTTGGTTCATCTGTTGGTCATTCCACTGACGATTTCCCTGATTGTTAGGGTTGTTGTTGTAGTATTGTCGGTTCGGACTTTGTCTGGGTCCGAAATTTTGGTTCCTCTGAGGGTAACCTTGGTTGTTGGAGCTGTTGCCATCATTTCTGTACTGAGGCCTACTCCTGTCTTGATTATTGTAGAACCTCTCAGGTGTTGGAGATCTACCTCGGTTCCCATAATTTCTTCGGTCATCGTAACCTTGATTGTTACGTCCCCTGTCCGGGTAGTTGTTATTGTTGCTATAACCTGGACTGGAATTTCGTGAGTTGTTGAAGTTTCCCTGACCTGGACTTCGTCCTCGTTGGTCATTAGATCTATTTTCAGGTCTCCGATAGTCCTGTTGTTCTCTCACTGCAGCTATTTTCACTACAGTTGTTTCCGCTGGAACGGGTTTCATTCCGGAGGTTAATTTCTCCAACATTTCTTGGACTTTGGCAAATCTTGTCTCAATAGATTCCGCGCCGTCCGTCTTTCGGTCTTCATCATACTGCTTGATTCCCTCTATGAAATCTGCTACAGTCCCTGCTGTCCATCCTCGGCAGAAAACTATGTATTCGGATGTTAAACCTGCGCGTAAGAGTCTGATTTTCTCCAGTTCGGGCATAAATCTGTCGACTCTATTGATTAGTGCTAATTTCGCATCTATGTATGCGCATGGATCTTCATCCGTATTCATCTTTCGCTTTTCCATTAGTGTACGTATCATTTGGTCGGTGATACTGTACCTTATTAAAAATTCCTCCCTGAATTCGTCCCAGTTAATGGTGTCGTAGGGTAGTTCCTCATGTAATCTTCGTTCGGCAATCCAATTTCTGATCCAATCCCTGACGGGTGGGTCAAAGATGATCTGTACGTATTGCATCCTGGTTATGATGGTATCTCCTCCGAACCTGTTGGTCTGAAGTTCGGCTGTTGCGAAGGCTGTCTCTGGGTCATCTACACCCGGTTTGAATTCTACTTTGGGAAACATGAGGGCGGTCATGTCGTCGTCCAGATGTCTCCTTGGAATTATTCGTACTTGTTCTTGGTCTGCAACTTCCTCAATACGTATTCCCTGATTGCGATTGAGTGGTACGTATGGGTTGATGATGTTGACGTTGACCTGGTTGAAGAAATTATTTCTGTTCACAATCTGTCTATTCCTCCAGTTGTCGAAGGCCTCGAAGTCGTGAGGGTTACTTGAGTTGCTACTACTGGAGCTGGATGATGAGCTACTTCCTCCAGAACTTCCGGGGTCACTCCTTGCTCTCTGTCTTCCTCCAATATGTCTACCTCCTCTTGAGCCTCCTCGACCTGGATTTGACCTTGATTGTGATGGTCGCTGGTTGTGGGAGTTGTTGTTATTAGCTCCTCTCGACTGGTTTCCTCTCCCTGATCCACTTGGTCCTGGGCCTGGTGGTCTGGGTTGGTTATTTCCAATTTGACGGCGTGCTCGTAAGGGTTTACGTCTTTTTCTGACTTGAGTGAGTACTACTTGAGTTTCCGGACTAAGATCTCGGAGTCGGATTCTTGGGAAGAAGTGAGTTTCTCCGGTATTATCCACAAATCGGACTTCCTCTTGTATCTCTTCGTCTCTTTCGATTGCTCTGAACGCTGCGTCGTAGGCGTCGTCTATAGAGATTCTTATCGTGAATTGACCTGGTACTTCTGGAATAATGAAGTCCTCTTCGTCAACTCCAATAAAAATGTGGTCTGTCTCTTCACTAGACTGTGCACTGTTATGCTGACCACTCTCACGTCTTGGAGTGTCTCTCTGTACTACCTGCTCTTCTTCTTCCTCGCTGGACGTGTCACTCAAGATTTCTACGTTAGGGTCGTGAATTAATCTATTCAGTGCCTCTTGGTGGTCGTGTTCGTTCTCGATTTCTTCCAAGAAGCCTGGTGGTACCCTTTGTCTGCGAACGCCGTTCGGTAGACTGATATGTCGATGGTAAAGTCTGAAGTTGGGTGCGATGTAGCTGGAGATCTGCCCTGGATCTAAAGATCTTCGGGTGATTATGTTCCAGAAGGTAAATATCGGGTGTTCACTCAGAACAATCTCTTCGTGTTCAGCTCTTGTAGCTGCAAACGCTTCAAAGTTTGACTCCCTTGCTGGTCTGAACCTTCGTTGTATGATTCCGTCCCTTCTGTTATAGTAGATCAGGCGTCTCACTTGACCTGTCCAAGTTGCCTCGTTTTCTACCCCCTGGTTTCTGAATCTGTCTTGTTGTCGCGCGATCTTGGAGTATTGTCTTACTGTTATCCTGCTTGGTACTAACTCGTCTTCGGTTGCTTCGTTCTCGCTGGTGTATACTCTGCCACTTGGTCCTGTCCAAATGTTAACTCCGTATTGTAAGTCGTCAAGCCAACTGACTTTACCTTGACTTGTGGTTGGAGTTGTTGTTACTCGAGATGGTCCTGCTACTGCTGAATTTGGTCTGACGGGGACAGCTGGAGCTGTCGGTGTCGTTGGTCGGTTTGCTGACCTGGTTATGAACCTTCCGGTTGGTCTAGCTGGTACTGCAAAAGTCGTTGCTGCACGTGTCGTGGATGCAGGTGTTGCTGTCCGTGACCTTAAGGTGTCACCTTGGACGTACGACTCGTTGCTTCTAGATGTTTGTTCTGAAGGTGGTGGTTGTGGTGCTGTTACAAGCTCTCCACCTTCTATGATGGTCCTGTCGTTGTTGGTTGCTCGTTGCAGGATGTCTCGACCTCGTAAACTGTGGCGGTGTATACCTGTACGTCCTATCGGTAGGCTGTTGTATAACGAGCCTCTCGGTGATTGATAGACGGTAAACCTGTCTTGGGGTCTAAATGCCTGATAGTAAGTACCTGTGTCAGAATTTCTGATGGTATTTGCAATAGTCAATGACGGATTCTGTTCCCGTAGTTGTCTCCCTACTTGCACCAATGTTCTTAAAGCTGTTTCACTAACGTCAAGTGGTGGTGCTCGCAACGCGTGCACGGGTGGATGTACGTAGATTCGACCTCCCGGTGACTGGTAAACTCGGTGTACCAGTTGGTCGTTATTGTTGGCCTGGATGGAATCGGTGTTGACGTACAACTTTGTTGTTGTTAAATCCCTCTTAACGGTAGCCTGTGATGTACTACCGATTTGGGTGGTCTCGACCTCCTCAGTTGGTGTCTCCAAATCGTCTTGGGTGGGTTGAGGTCTAAATTGCAGGTTAGGTTGAGTTGGTCGATTTCTCGGCGTATTTTCCGTTGACACCTGTCTATTCTGACTGGCTGGTGAGATGTGTACTGGATTAATTTGCTGTGTTGTTTCGTGAGAGTTGCTGTGTCGGCTTGATTGCCCCCTATCACCGGTTGCGGGTGTTGAACGACAGGAATTACTGGACTTCGGGGTTCCTCCCGGTTGTGCCGTAGAGCTCCCTGCTGACGTCCGATTACCTGTCTGGACTGTGGGTGATGTAGTGGGTGCACTTGGGCTACCCTTCTGTATGGCTGTCTCGCAACGGCTGTTGCTTAGTCTCTCACGTGTCGAAATCCCTTGTGGACTGGTCCTGGGATTTAAGTTGCTGTTCTCCTCAGCACTCTTTACCCTATAATGTCCTCTCACCGATTTCTGGAAAAGTTGTGACCTAGGTGATGAGTAATCTACCTGGTTACTGTCCGTCACCTGGTTACTTGGTCTGAGATGGTCACGATCGGAGTTACTTGACTTCCGATTTCGAGGGGTTGTTAGACCTGCTTGAAGTGTCGCTGAGGCTATTGCTTGTGCTATAGCCTTGTTGATCGAGCTTGAGCTGGTATTCAAGCTTTCCGGTGAAATTCGTCGTGGCGTAACGGGTTGTACTGTAGGTTCACCTGAGATGGTCCTTAGCGTAGATCTAGATGCTGGTTCTAATAAACCCGTAACCGGATTCCGTGTTACTGGTGGGTTTCTTTGGTCGTACCTAAGGTACCTGCTAATAATGTCGTCAGCACTGGAGTCGATTACACTTTGTTGGGTGGTCCCGTTGTTATTTGAATCTTGTATTGGACCTGGCCTACTCTCGTCGCTGACTCGCCTTTCTTGTCGTTGTTGACCAAATTCTAGATTTTCGCTAAGTCTTCCGGATTGTATCACGGTCGTGTACCTAGGTGTATCGTTGAAGAAAATCTGGCTATCCTGGTGTGCCTGATGACTTCTCAACGACAATACCCGGTGCTCTAAAAGGTTTCGGATGACGTCTGTGGGGATGAAAATGTTGTCCCTGACGTTCCGACCGTACTCGAAGGCACGTGTACGTAGCACTTCCCTTTCTTCCCTATTCGGATCTCTGTTGTTGTCCCGTTTGTGGGTGACTTCAGCTAATCTAAGGAAAAAATGTGTCCACTGGACTGTACCTGTATAAAGATTTTGAGCTAACCTGTGATACACCTCTATCAGTTGTCCTTCCAATCCTCGAACTACCAGAAAATTTTCCACTGAGTTCCGTTGGAAGCCTGCGGTGGTCACTAATTGTTGAAACGATCCCCCTGGTACTATCACACCTGTACCTGTCACTAATTGTACGAAATTTTCTTCCACTCTTTGGATGTTATCTAGCCCTTCTCTGATCGGTGGTAGCTGATCCTCGACTGGGCCTTCCTGTTCTGTAGACTCAGACACCCGGCTGAGTGTCCTTTGAAAGCCTACGTCTCCTCTATTGGAAAATCCTGGAGATGGTCTTGATAGGAACCTATCTCGCACAAGTTGTTGTATATCTGGTTGTTGAGAAACTGTAGTATTTGACTGTGATGATTTACGATGGTCGCTAATGCTTAAGTTTGATAACTGCTGATTTAATTGAGTAGTGACCTGGTCACGATCACTCCCTATACTGGTATTAGTACGTGGCAATCCTGTTGGTGAGTCACCTTGTTCGCTCTGTTCGGTTGACTCGTCCGATTGAGTTATTGCTAAATTGTCCCTAAATGATGAGTGTGTACTGAGATTCCCTTGCTGGATAATCTCTGGTGTACTTGTTGCTATAGCAATTGGTCTATTGGAATCCTCCAAGTCATCCAATTCCGTTGAGCTTTGCTGATTAACCTGTTGTTTTGTTTGTCCAGTAGCTTTGCTGCACATTCCTTGACTTTGTACATCCTGTTGGGATTGTACGCTCGTGTCTTGAGGAATGTCTTCGTTGCCAACTGGGTTTGTCAGGTTGCTGACAACCACATTGTTGGGTGATTCATTGGTCACGTCTTCTATCTCACTTTCTGGAGTTGCGAATCCTTGCTCGCCCTCCTCTACGCTTGTATGATTGCTTCCAGGATCCGTGATGATTTCAAATGATGACGTGGCAGCGCTACTAGTTGGTCTTTCCTCAGGTTGATTGAATTGCGACAGGATTTCCTTGATCGTGGGGTCAGCATCGTGACTGACAAAAACCATGTCTCCTCTAGCATTTAGCATGAATTCGCCTGTGGTTTCAACCTCCTGGTCTTGTTGGACCTGTTGGCCCTCCAGGTTGGTTACCTCGAGGTCGCGTAATTCTCGTTGCATCGCTAGTCTATGGAGATTCTGTCCTTGCACCACCTTTGTTTTTGAAAACTTTGGTGTTTGTGCTGTCGATACTGTTGGTGTTCGTTTAGGACTGGTTGCCGTACCTGTTACAGGTGTTGACACCGTGTCCAAGAACACATCCATGCTTTCATCATTATTGTCAGGATTATCTCCGTGCCCCATGGCCTGCGAGCCCGATGGACTTTGTGCAGATAATGCCAGGGTTGTACTGTCGGATTCTTCCATGACTGTAGATGTCGAAGCTGAAGATGTTGAAGAGAGGTCTACACCTGCCGTTGCTGTATTAGCTTTGGCTTTTGCTGCTTTCCTCTCCTCTTTCCTACGGGCGAGGATTTCCTCCAAGCCTGTTTCATTCTGTGGTACTGGGCCTGCCGATCGCGTAGTCCTTCGAGATGGTATTGAAGGTACAGGTGGTGGTTCCCTTCTTGATAGATGTTGGTTCTTTTCGGGTTCCATACCTGTAAACGTCCTAACTTTTTCTGGATGGGCTGAAAAATGCTAAGGCGTTTCGTAGAGTTTGGTTTTATGAATTTGTTTTTGACGGTTGTGAGAGTTCTTCTGTCAAATTCAATCCTGAAAACCTTCTTAAAACTTATGCCAAATTTCAACTTAAACCGTTTCCTAAAATTTTTGCCTTGTATGCCTATGCTTATGTAACTCTAGTTGTTAAACTTAATTGCCAATTGGCGATGATGACTTGGAAAAGAAATTTTCTGTACTTATAATCTAAATGTTCAATCCCTGAACGTCCCTAACCTTAGCTGTGAATCGTCTTAAAACTTAATCTCTGTAATCCTAACGTTTCCAATGAGTGCCTCCTGGTGTTACCACCTGAATTTCCTTAAAACCTAAACTTTCTAATCTTAGTTTCCCTTAAAACTTAATCCTTCTCTAAACTTAGTCTCCTTAATCCTATCTTCCTTAAAACTTAAAGCTCTTAAACTTACTCACCTTAAAACTTAACCCTCTTAAACTTACTTATTTGCAATGGCTAGTTGCGTCTAACTCCTTAAACTATCAGTCTTATTGTCAATCAACACTCCTCACATTCGGGCCGGTGTTTCCTAAATTTCCCTAAATACTCCTGTAATGATTCCCAGAATTAATAAGGACTGTATTCCTCGCTACTAATTACCCTTCTGCCCCAAAGGATATGTTTCGCGTCCTAATTCGTACCTAAGAACTTCCTTGAACCGATCCTACCATCAGCAAGGCTTGTATCTGTTGTTAGACAGCAAAAACTGAAAGCACCAGAATTTACTGAATTCCTATCCCTATAACCAACTCTCAAAAACCATGAGCCTGTGGTTTCTTATGCCAATTCTCTCTACTCTAGCAAAATCCTTCGAGAATGGCTAACTTATGATGCACTCAAAACCATGAGTCATCTATGGAAGAAGTAATAAATATGAAAGTCCCTATGTATGGCCATAGCTGGAAACCGCATACATAGATTTTAAAGTGAACATCCGTGCTTTGGAATGTCCCCTGTTATCCTATCCACTAAACCATGGACCTCCTTACTAGTAATAGTCATTGCTGTTACCTATCCGCTAGCTTGGGCACATTACAAACATATACCTATATCGGTGCGTCAATCATAGCCTCTCCGATTACCTCTAGTAGGTCACAGGCTTATCGGTACTTTTGTCGGCACTCCATCCGATCACCTCCGTGCTTGGAATGACTCGAACCCTACTAAACCATAAGGTCCCTCCTAATCTTCCTAGCCTCTCGGATTCTACGTATACTAAAACTTATATACAACAATGATTGCGCTCATGTCGGCCCTTCAATCCCTAAAACTACGTAGATGAGAATTTTCTTATATGTATGCTTATATACTATGCCAATGTGTCCATGCTCAATATACCTCGGCCCTTTGGACTAAATTTTGTTCAAACCTTAATTAAACTGTCCTAATCACCTCGGCGCTCATATTCGGCCCTTCCGAACAAATTTTGTTTACTTTACATACTATAATCTTTAGATGGTCTGATCTACCTATGCTCTCTAACTGAGCTATATAGGTTTTGATTTGCAAAATGACTAACTGAAATCTGATATGCTCCGTGCTCACGTTCGGCCTTCCGGATTAACTTTAAACGTCCTAATATTTGCCAAAACCATGACAATTATTTCCTAATTACCCAGCGCACAAAACGGCATTTCTGGTAGAAATGGAAAGATGGAAGAAGAAAAGAAGTTTGTGAAAAGTTTGTGATAGTTCCTATTGTTACCCGTGTAAACCTACACATCAGGTAAAGAAAGTAATTTTCAGCGAAAGAGTTTTAATTGGGTTTTGCCACCTTGCCATGGGGCTCTTAATTACGTAATTTGGAGATAAAGACTTTAAAGACATTTGCGCTCAATGACGGCCCTTCAAATGTACTTATACTAGAAGGAGAAAAGATGTAGAGAAAGAAGAGAATGAAAAATTATTTTTTGAGTTGTTTAATGAAAGATAGATCATATTGTTGCTTTAAACTAAGCTTGGAAAGTGAATTTTGAGAGTCTTGTATTAATAAAAAAGTCCTGATTGATTGAAAGATTGTAATTGTGTTTTGGGTTCCTATCCCCTAGCCTGGGGTTTCCCAAGACTTGAAAAGTAATTTGAAGAATTAAAAGAATTTCAACGCTCAAAAACGGCCCTTTTGAAATTTGAAACTTAAAACTTACGAAGAGAAAGATTACTATTATACTGCGCTCAATTAACGTCGGCCCTTCAGCCGGAATAGTTCTCTTTACAATACGAACACTGTTTATGCCTCCGCTCACAACGGCACTTAAGGCGTCTAAAAAGATAGAAGAAGACTTATGTTACTGGAAGAAGCTAATTTCGGTGAAGATTTTTAATGCACATACACCTACTATGTACTCTGAAAACCACAAAATACATCTACATATATGCGCAATTTTCTAATTTGAACATATGATTTGTCTCTAAACTCTGGTTAATTACTCCTGAATATTAGCTACGCTTCGTAACTACATGACAAAATTTATATGCTCCTAAACATGAAATTCATGAACCTTAAAGAAAAATTGTATTACCTTATTGGACGTCCTCTTCCCCTAATTTTCCGGATGGAAAGAGTCCCAATTTCACTGGTCACTTAAAATAATATTTCTGGCCACAAAATAGTTCTTTTTCTAGTGCCGCACTAGGACTTCTGAACTGTTATTTGAATCCGCGCGTGATGATAATTGCCAATTTTCTTTCTTGAGGTAACATTGTTGCATGTTATGACTGCCTTTCACGAGAAGTTTCGGGTGGCCCTGGAGAGAAATGAAACATAACCTCCTTTTCGGACCCCATACTTCCATCCCATGAATTTTGTTTGACTAACGACCTTACTTGCTACAAAGTTCGGTCTTTTGTCACAGGGTCATCCGCAGGTCCCCGACCTACGGATCCTCCGGGTCCTTACCAAATAAACCCGAAGGCCTGGCAGAAACATCATGTTATGTACTTTATTACCCGGGTATTGATGGTGTGTGGGTAATAATAATGTAGCCTAGGTTCGGGTGTTCCATCCCCTGAATTCCTGGAATCCGATGTTGTTGGAAACGCATGAATAAATGGAACTAATGAATTCTGTGTGTAGTTCGTTTTATAATTTCATTGATCCGATTTATTGTTCCTAAACTGATACAATTTACACTGAACAATTAACATTTAACACAAATAGAATTTGAATTCTGAATCTCTTCTTCTCATGAAATCTCCCGATTTCATGTCGCCCCGCTGGCTACCTTTTGAGCTCCATCCCGGAGGGAATGGACTCTAGGTGCGGCTCCTCTGATGTTGCTTGCTTGAAGTCGAGATTAGAACTTGTACTTAATCTACGTGTCTTAATCTAAATCTAATCTTATCCTATTCTTAGTTTATTGTTTATTAAATAATCTGAATCATTTCCTTTCCTTTACTTATGATTATGTTAGGTCAGCATTTGGTCTCACGTAGTCTCTGCTTACGACCTTCTAAACTATTCGCTGACTTAGATTATGCTTATTCTACTCTATTTATAATATATCCGTAACAATATAGAGCGCGGCGTTGTTTATGCTGGAGTACTAGTATTCACTTTTAATAAACTGTTTCAACTCCACGAAAGATCACTGAATTCCTATGTGAAATTCTAAGCGCAATATTGTTCAGAAATTGATGCTAAAATGTTTTTGTTTCATTCATGTAAACAGAAAGTAATTCTAAATGAGGGTGTATTTATAAGAATCTAAGAAAATGAAGTACTGACAATGCCGGGCGTAATGCAGTTATGTATATAATTCGCACTAAAACTTCACTTACATGCCCTGAAGACCTCCGTCTCTGCAAATGTAATACAACTGCTTTAATAGCAATTCCAAAATTGTTGTTCAAAATACCATCGTATATCAAATTTGAAAACGCTAGGAAACCAAAACAGAGCTTCTGCCGGGGACAGGGACGTCCCGTCGGGACACGGGACGGACCGGGACGGGACGTCCCCGGGGACAAAATAATTGTCCCCATGCCGTATTCGGGACGGGACGGGGACAAAAAAAAATGTCCCCATTATATCGGGGACGGGACGGGGACAAAAAAAATTGTCCCCATTATATCAGGGACGGGACGGGGACAAAACAAATTGTCCCCACTATATTTGGGACGGGACATGCTTTTTGGTCGTGTATATAACGGGACGGGACGAGCAAGCATAGCAGAACAAGGATAACGTTTCAGCTTTAATGCTCATCAGTAAACTATTCTGTGAACACTATTTCACCTTTGTAGAAAATGAGGCTTGTTGCTCAAAACGTTCAGGAAGAATCTTGGAGCCACGATTCTATAAATGCGTTTTTTATGTGTTTGATACAAATATTTTTTGTATGAAATTTTCCTCATGTTCCGATTTTCAGTATGGGAATGTCGACAACTGTTTTTAGTAATTATCGGGACGGTACAGGAATTTTGTTCACATTCCACGATTTTCGGGACCGGGTACGATATTTTGTTTTATTTTGGGGAAGGGACGGGGACAAGGTTGTTGTCCCCATGTCCCGACTTTCGGGAAGGGACCGGGGACAACGTTTTTTAAAAATTTTGGGGACGGGACGGGGACAAGATTTTTGTCCCCATGTCCCGACTTTCGGGACGGGACCGGGGACAACGTTTTTATAAATTTTTGGGGACGGGACGGGGACATGGTTTTTGTCCCCGTGTCCCGGTTGTCGGGACGGGACTGGGGACAAAGGTTTTTAAAAAATATCGGGACGGGACGGGACGGGGACGGGACAAGAATTTTGTCCCCAACAGAAGCACTGAACCAAAAGGTCTAAATTTTAATATTTTGCGTTTGCATTCAAGTTTAAAATTCGCATTCCTATAATGATGACTAACTCAAACATGAAATCAGCTGTCATCCGTATATAAAAAGACCAGTTTCATAATTAATTCATAATTAAACTTTACTCTCGAAATATTTAAATTGACATTTCCATGATTTCTTATTTGGTGTGCAATCAGATTTGGCGCGTGTAGTTTGTAGGAATTCAAATCGAAAAAACGCACGCGTGATTTTGAATACCCGACCAAAAGTAAAAATTATATAGTGTCTTAAAATTGTTCGCATTACATTCTGCGAGCCTCAAGTAGGTCTAGAGTTCAAATCTTATTCACAGATTATAGATTTGAGAGTAACGTTTTTACTCTCAGTAAAAAGACTATCCTGGCAAAATCTTGTTGTAGTGTCATGGGTATGACTATTTTAATCATGCATACAGCTTTGGGGGAAAGCTCCATTCAAGTTCAGTTTAATTTATTTTCTTCTTTGCCGCGTTCACTCATACTCAATTCATTGTTATTGGTTATGCCATTTACACTCAGTTCACACACATTGATAATAAAAGCGAAGTCAAATAGATTGAATATATTACTTACCACCGGAGTACAGAACTGGAATTTTTAAGCACAATAAAAACGTGAAAAATAACTAAATATTGTGCGTCCGTAAATTAAATTTATAAGTGTAAAGTTGAAATCAATTATTAAGAAAATGAAGCACTATTAGTACCACAAGGTTGATGTATAGACCTGTGAAACGCCAAATGCGCGACAATACTACTTGACAATATACATGCTTGATTTCCAAGAAATGTTTATGGTAATGTTATCTAGTGCATTTGTTTGAGCAAATTGTAAGTTACAAAGCAAACATTTTTCCCAGGCAATGACATAATTCAAATACGAATTTTTTTTAAATATGCCACAGCGAATATGTCTCTAAAATAATATTGGACATAACTTCTGTTGCGACACATCAGGGTGCAACGACCAAAATATGTGGGAAATTATTTCATACAAATATAAAGGCTACACAGTGAATTTCCTATATATAATTATATATATAGTGGTTCTCTAAGAATGTAAATATACCTGCCAATATATGGGGATGCTAGTATACCTTACTTCAATGTAATGTAAAATTAATCATAGGGAAATTTTAGACATGTCCATATATATCTAAGAGGAAACCACTATATAGGAAATTTACTGTATGGAGTAAGTCTTATTGGGGATGCATACAATTAAGAACAAAAATTGAATTCGAAGTGCATATTGTTTTAAATTAGGCCCTTATTACACAGTTATGACTTACCATAAATACCGGTAGCTCTCTTGACTCTGTTATCTATAATTAGAAGATAGAAGAACAAATTATTGTTAAATTTATCAAGCAACTTTTTTAGCCAGATACAACTAGAAAATTGACATTTTGAATCAAGCATGAGCAATTTGCATATGCGTAGAGAACATTGAAATATTGCAGAAATCATCCATTTTATGTAATGGTTTTTTGTAACAAAATGATCATCTTGAGTTAAACTGCATCACTATTACATTTTCGTATTTTTTTTGACTCTGACACATATGTAAAAATACGAATTTTCTTATGCTCTCTCACTGTTCTTAGAGAATAATGTTGCAGTTCACAGCTACTAATTCATTCCATTACTTACGTGACTCCGTAATGTTATTCTTGTATACGGTTTCTTCCTCCCTAAGGAATACGCAAAAATACAGACTTGTGAAATGCCAAAATACAACAATTGTTCTATTCTGTCCAAAATTTTCAATTTATCTTGAAATGAAAATTCCCATACTGCATTTGCTAATTCAGCAAAATGTGTAATTTTTGCCCTAAAACGAGTGTTTAAAATGCCTGGGATTTTAGACTCGAATTGTTTATGTGATTATATTTTCCATATATGTTGCCATATATTTCAGCTAAACAATAATGCAAAGGCTCAAAAACCCCAAAACTACCTGAACCTGATTTCTGCACCTCACCAGTATAATTTGTAATCTTTTACTTTTGTAAAAACAAGAGAAATAGTATTATAGTAAGCATACTCTATTTAAAGGACGGAATGATTTTGACGGTAATTTTGAAATAACAACCTCAAAGTAAGTTTCTACAACGTTTCCACATTTTTCTCACCGGTACTGACTTGTCGAGCTCTAGTCAATAAATTTTGCGCTCTAATCTTAAGATCAGCGCGCAAGATTTAGGCATAGAGTAAGTCTCCACGAGTGGGCTTGATTCGTAAGCCGTTAGCCTATAAAATTTCACTACATACAGTGAATTTCCCATATAGTGGTTTCCTCTTAGATGGCATTCCCTCTTTAGTGGCATCAAAAAACCCTCCCTAGAGGTTTGCAATGTTAAAGGTATACAATATAGTGGCACCCGCTATAATGGTATTCCCTCTATAACGTCACCATTATGTGTTACGGTGGCTCGGCCAATGCAAAATTATAATGGCAGTTGGCATAAAATTAGCCAGTTAATTTTATAACACGGTGTTATAAAACGTGCAGGAGGTAAATAATGTTTAAGTCGATTGGTTTTAGTTTATTTTAAATGTTAATGCATACCATGAAATTATTATTGTGGTATACTGAAGCTCTAGTATGATTAGCTGAAGTTACGTAATAGTATCAGTGACTTAAAAGGTAAAACGAACAGTTATACAACAAAGCATTGGCATTTTTACCTTGGCCCACTTCTAATAAGTATCAATTCGTTACAGTAAATTCCCTATATAGTGGTTTCGAAGGGAGTGACAAATTCCTGCCACTATATAGGGATGCCACTGTATGCTATGAATGGCTAGCTATATACTATTAATGTTTTAAGACAATTACTGTAACTAAATGTATTTATAATTACATTAATTAATTTTTACAGAATACTTAAAATTATGAGTTAAGCAACGCTTCATTGAGTTTAGGATATTCAGTAAGTTTAGGTTTCCTCATACTATTAATAATGTTAGTTGTAGCAAACTTTTCGACTGCAAGGTTACCATTCCAGACCGATTGGTCGGAGCTACTCTGTGAATAAATCCGCATTTTTATGGCTTGAACACTTTCCAAAACATCATATGAAGAATACAGTCCTTCCAGAAACCAAATATTCGTCTTCAGATTCATGGAATCATTGAAATGGGAATTACTTCCTGAGTTTTTGGCGGTTTTTTCACTTTGAGGTTTTTCTTAAATGTCTGTTTTACTCAGTTTAAATGTTCAATTTAAATCAATTTATTTTAAAAAATCAACAATGGATTGAAACTTTTAAGTGAGCCAAGGTAAATATGTTATACGTTTGTTGCTATTACATAGCTAATTTTATGCCAACTGCCATTATAATTTCGAAATTGTCTGAGCCACCGTAACACATAATAGTGACATTATACTGGGAATACCATTATAACGGGTGCCACTATACTGTATACCTTTAACATTGCAAACCTCTAGGGAGGTTTTTTTGATGCCAGTAAAGAGGGAATGCCATCAAATAGGGAACCACTATATGGGGAATTCACTGTATTTAGTTTTTACCGTAATTTAAACGTTTTTCAAAATCTGAAGCCAAAAATAGGTTTCTGGAAGGACACTGTATTATTCTGATGATGTTTTGGAAAGTGTACAACCATAAAAACGTGGATTTCTTCGCAAGTAGCTCCAACCAATCGGTCTGGAATGGTGTCCTTGCAGTTGCAAAGTTTGCTACTACTAACAATATTACCAGTTTGAGGCCATCTATATTTACTGAATATTTTAAACTCACTGAAGCTTATCATGCCTCATAATTTTACGCATTCTGTACAAATAAATTATTTTATAAATATATTTACCTAGTTATTAGTTATAAACATTAATAGTATGTAGTTAGCCATTAATAACACACAGTGGCATCTCTATATAGTGGCAGGAATTTGCCACTCTTTTGGAAACTACTATATAGGAAATTCACTGTAGCCAACAAAGCCGAGAAGTAAGAAGCACAGCGAGCTGAGGCTGAAGCTGAAACTCTGTCGCAGAGGAGAGCTTTTTCAGTTTGCTGTGTTTCTCCTCGGTTTGCTAGCTGGCTGTATATACTACCGGCTTGCTTCGCTTTATAGTGAAATAGTACACTACCTAGCGCAGCTTGCTATCCTTATTATCAAAGGGCACTTTCTGTCCGTTTATTTAAAGTTTCGCACTTTCATAGTTCAATGGCCTCACACAACGCCCAAAAGGTGACATGCCAAGCACTCCTTATTATTAACGAGCACTCCCTGTTCGTTAATTTATAGCGCTACTCATAATATAATCGGGCACGATTTAGGCTTACAACAAGTCTCTACAACAGGGTTTAATTCGTAAACAGTTTGGCTTTTAATTTCTACAATCACAGTACCACCTCTTCAGGTAATCGTCCCTGTGAAGCACAGGGCTTGTACTAGTATAGTAGAATGAGCTCGCCAACCGCCAAGCTTTAAATTACTACTCTCCTGCATCATGCATCACACATCGCACTCTAATATGCGAGCAGCGTCGGTGGAAGCAATGGGAGAGGAATCGGAGCGCCAATTCTAGCTAAAGCCAAAGCGTACTGCGTGCCGTGTGCTCTCCCATTGCATTACATATATCATGCTACAAGCTCTTTATGGCAATGTGTACTCGCAAACCTAAAAGCGCGATTAGGAGAGAGCGAAGATGCAAAAATGTTCCACTTCCACTGTCATCATCTTCAAATTATTGTATTAGGATAGCTTCGGCTTGCTGTATATACCACTGGCTTATCCTCTATACTAATTTGAAAGTGTGGGCCGTCTTCGTCTTGGTGTAATACGGATTTGAAACACAAATTTAAACGCGCTCAATAAATAATTAAAATTATTTCTAAATTATTAAATCATTATACAGTAGCAAGGGTGTGGACACTCACGGACAGCCATTCACCACCAAGACGGCCCATTCTTTTAAATTAGAAGAGGAAATTATTGAAGAAAAATATAAAAACATGTATTAAAGCATTATACAGTAGCAATACGTAAGTACAGATGCAATTGATAGTGCAAATAAAAGTGGCATACATAATTATCTTGTAAAGCACTTAAACTCCCTTAAACCTTATGGAATGACCACTCATTTTTTTTTAATTTAAATTGGACAGATCATTATGCTACTCCCAAATTTAAATACTAAATGGGGTCTACGGAATTTTACAAGGCTGATTATTACAGAATTATTAGCAAAAAATTATATTCGCAAAGGTTTTAACAGATACACGGCAAAAGGGGAAACAATGTTTTTTCCCCGAGTTACTTACGCTAACTTCAAATGTAACAGAATTTCCATTTTTATTACGAAGAAGACCATTTCCTGTTAAATTAAACTTCTAAATGACCATAAACAAGTCGCAGGGTCAAAGTTTTAGATAAAAACCTGTTTTTACTCATGGTCAAGCAAATATTCTGCTTTCGATTAACCTTCGATCGTTTGGGAATATATTTACCATCTCCAGTTTTACACATGGACAATTATATATTGCATTTTCAAGAGCTACATCAGGAAAGAAAGTTAAAGTCAAAATTGTCGATGCTGAACATCAAGGGAAAATACTTCATGGCAGAAATGAAATATTTACAACCAATATTTTTAAGGAAATTTTCAAGGATAAATTAACATTTGTATGTTAAAGCGGGACTAACTTCCAGTCACGATCTAGGGGTCAAACATGGGGTATGGGCAGGGCCTTGGTGGGAAGTTCCCAAGTGTGCTCAATCATGATATTTTATTTGAATTATGCTAATATTTCAAGTCTTCAACCTCATTAAAATCATTATAAGATAGTAATGCATATTCTAGCGTCTATGTAAGAGTATCCCAAAGTATAAGTAATTATCCCTGCTGAGCAGGGCTTTCTACTAGTTGACCTGTATAGGATGATGGTATTTTTTGAAAGAAAATGGGCAGGCTTTAGTCTTAGGCCCTTCATTTGAAACCTTTGGTGTAAATATAAACTACAGGTTGAAATTGGACTTGAAATCCAAGTTTAAGTTAGACTACTCACAAGCGCGTAAGTCATTTTGTTTTTAGAGAAAACCTTACGTATAATAGTTCATATTACTTTAAAAGTCACCTGCATCTCGATAATTTTGCCTTTTGGCGAAAAGTCATGTGGATCATTTAGATTCAATCTCAAGTGTATCTAGACCATTCCCTGCTCATTGATGATGCGTGGTATTGTTATTAAAAAATGCTCCTTTAATTTTATATTTTGAATCATTTGAGCTGATGATTTATAAAATTTGCAGAGTAAAATGGGAATAATAAAATTATTATTGCTAGCATTAAAATTATTTTCGTTTTAAAATTTTCATATCTGAGTATAGCATTTGAAAAAATTATTCATATTCAAAGAAGATACCCCTCATTACGATTATCCCGTGTGTTGTAGACACTGTATACGTATACATACTGTACAAAGTTTCTACAGACGCTCAAGAAGGAACCTCTTTAAATTTTAGACACATTCAAAGACAGAGGAATAATAAGTGAATGGACATTACGAAGAAAGGTAAATGAGCCCAGGAAATTCATCCAATTCTCCCGCAGGCTAGGATGCTTTTGATAAATTCCAACCCTTGATAATCCTACCTTTACTAATTGTTATTTAATTCTGGGTTATTTGTCTCATCATATTATGCAGATTCCCATATTAGCCAACATATTGATTCAAGAAAAACAAAGATTTCCAAGTCACGGAATACGGTAGGATTTACTCGTAATTATAAATTATAGGGTGATGGAAAGATCGCCAGAAATGTGGTTCAGGAAGAAGATCAGCATTAATTGTAATCTTTAATGTCAACAACGGATATACAACTACATGATTCAGCTTCCACAATGACTCATTGGGGTCGTCGAGATTTAACTACATTATGTAATTAGATGACTATAAGAATCTCAAGTGCTTCCTCAGCAAGTTGCACATTTTGTGGAATCCGTTCCTTTCATAATGATTCATCAAGTTTAGACTTGTTAAATGCTTTGAATTAAAACATATGTATATTCGCTTTTATAGAATATTTATGTAAAGCAGGGAACTTGAGAGAATCCCCATAAAGTACGTACAGGGAGAATTGACTGTAATCTTATTCTGACAATGATATATACATATTTGAGCATTTTGTAATGAAACACACAAAATTGTGTAATGTACTGATATCTTTTCCATGTCACAGTCATCACATGTAAATATCTAATATGAAGAAATTAAGAATTTCAAGCATTATTCATGATAAGCTTTGTAATGTTAAGTCCTAGCTGGGTTAGCATGGGAGGCAAGATTGAAACTAAGAAAAGAGTTAATCATTATTGCAGCTTTTGCCTCACATTCTCTCCCCAGTTTTTCAACTTATCTGGAATCCTATTTATTGGACATATTGGAACTTTAATGGAAAGCTTCATGATTTAGTTTTTCTCTTAAATCATAAATTTAAAACTATGTTCTGCTAATTATTGTAAGACGAGTCGCTCACGTCATGATAGTTCAATTAGCTTAAGGACTGAGGCTGCGTTTCTAGCTTTAGAGTATCACTTTTAGGAGAATAAATAACTTTGGTGTATTTTCGGTCCCGCAAAACCTATAGTTTCTCCCATCAGCCCCTATTAGGGGAATGTCAAAATAATTCAATTTCCCAAATTTTGCAGCAAATTTGATTTGAGTTATTCAAAGAAAATGTATGCGTGCTTCATACTTGTAGTCAAAAAGTCTAACTAAGATCGTCGTTGACGTAAGTAGAGGAAACTCCGGATTTATAGAAAATTGTCAAATGTGGAGTGTAAATTGTATTAGCAATTTAGTTAAAAAATTGTATTTTCTAGGGACCTATAACACAGATATCTGCGTTAAAAATGCAGTGCACATAGGGCTCGTAAGAGTGGAGAGCAAGGTTGGAGAGATTCATCAACCCGAAGGATTCTCTGATATTCCCATTTTTCGTGGATGACCTTTTGTTCGCAAAACTATTTCCGAGCATTCAGACTGTAGCAGAGTTTATGAGGGTTTATTTGAGCCCAATCACTTTTTCATAAGTCCAGAATTACTCCTGTGAGAACCCGAAATGCCAGGTAAACCTCGGATTCAGCAATTAGTTTAAAGGAATTTAAATGGAAACGCATATAATTTTAAATATTTCAGCAATTCAAAACTTTAAGAACCCATCCAGAGCTGCGCACAAGTACAAGTAGTACACGAGTATTTCAAGTCAAGTTCGCGTTCGGGTCGTGGTCAAGTAAATAAATTTAAAACCATGAACGGTTCGGGTCGTGTTCAGGTATTTCATCGACTTGACCATGATTTCTTACCTCAAGTCAAGTTCGTGGTCAAGTATAATTATTTTACTTGAACCATAGTACCTGGTCATGTTCAAGTAAATATTAAAAAGTACTTGACCACGAACTTGAGTTTTTCGTGTACAAGTTCAAGTAATTTTGTTTGTGCAATTCTTCATGGCTGAGGGAGTTTTCAATTCACTTACGATTCACTGTACTAAATGAAACTTAAAACGGCATTTAATACATCACTTTAAGCGGCATTTGTTAATTTGTTCGTGTACACAAATACAAAAGAAAGCTCAACATTCATATGGCTCCGTGGAAATTGATTTAAAAATGTTAGCACCCATGTTTATAATAGTATGTGACAACAAAACCTAAAAGAAGTTCTGTGTCCCCGAAAATGTCAACTGAGTCACCAGACCCACCCGGTACACGAAATCAGAGTAGATCTGCAGTGTACAATCGTTCTACATTCATTGAAAGGAACCAAAAAAACAACTATTATTTTTAGAGGCGGTTGCTAGCAAAATGCTGGGTGAAACCTAGTGTGTTAGAAACCCAGGTTCGCTTTCATTAGAAATATAAATTCAATAAAACTTAAGTATTTTGATGTCCAATGGATTACTTGAAAGTACTTGAAAGTTCAAGTTCATGGTCAAGTTCGGGTCATGGTCAAGTCAAGTTGAAGTTGGACCCGAAACGCGCGTATAAAATCATGGTCAAGTAATATGAGAATTACTTGAAAACCCGAACTTGTTTCATTCAAGTATTACTTGAACTGAAAATGTCAAGTTCGGGTAATCTTGAAATACGTACTTGAGAAGTCGGGGTCAAGTCAAGTTCGTGGTCGGATCTTTATAAATACTTGACCCGAGCGCAGCACTAAACCCATCCACAACTAGTGTTTCTTGTCAATTGCAAGTTAACCGCAATTACTAATTGAACTTGCAAGTTCGGTTCAATTCCGGTTATTTTACACCAGGGAATTGCAATTGTCGGTGCAAGTGCAATTTGTGTGTACTTAAATTGCAATTACAAAAGCATTAAGTACTTGCAATTACCGGTTAAGCACAACTGAAATTGCAAGAGATTCAATTGCAATTGCAAGTGTTTGAACTGCAAAAAGTTGCAATTTTAAAAATATTTATCAATTTAATTGCAACTTGAAATCCTTTCGAATTTGAGCGCAAAATTCCATAAAATGCCTCAATAAGTCATTTAGCTCTAGTAACTAATTATAATAATCTTGAGTATTGTCTCAACGAGTGCAGTTACTGTACTTCCTGTTCAATTTCGTCGGTGAGGACGCAAAATGATCTAAATGCATTTTCGATTAAAATTAAAATGTTCCCATGTGCACAAAATTATATAAAAATAGGCCAAATATTTTAAGGATACGAAAGATATGCTGAACGATGGAATTTTACAATATTTCAGCCTTGGAGGCCTTGAAGGAAGGCAATTTCATTTTTGCATCTCTGTTTCATTATGCATTGCATCTAGATTATTTTATTTAATACACTTTGTTCAATTTCGTGAAACAGCATGTATACCATGTTGCTACCAATCAAAAATGCACGGATCATTTTGTCTCTTCACCGACGATTTATACTCTATATATCAGTTAACTTGCAATTGCAAATTGCAATTGCACTTGCAATTGTACTTATCGGTTCAATTACTTCCAAATGTTTTTGCAATTGCCTTACCAATTGCAAGTAACTTATGAGCTAATTGCAAGTTCAACTTCGGTTATTTGCATGATTAAATTGCCACATTTTAGCAAGTACCAGTTACGGCATTACTAGTACTTGCCTTATCAATTTAATTGTAATTGCAAGTTCGGTTATTCCCAAAACTTGCACCGACAGAAACACTATCCACAACCTATCGGAATCAAAGAATTTTATTCGTTACCACATATGTATATTTCAGCTCATGGAGGAATATTTTATTTGACACCATAATTATCAGATTAATCATTTCTGTAAAAATTTGGGTAATGTTTTGAATGTCATGTCACTTCTTCAGGCTTGACAGAAAGCCGTCATTTTTGTATAACAACCTATATCTACAATTTTTTTTATTTTGAAATTTGACTACAAAATAATTTATTATTTTACAGCGCATTCCTACTCTCCCTAGCAGCATTGTTCATGGGTTCAAAAATTTGCAAGCGGATAAAATGAAACGAATACTGACAAACGAGAGGGATTTTGCTGGAAAATTGGAATACTAAATATTTTAATTGAGATTCTGTTCCAATTAATGGGATACAATGGTTTGGAGGCACATATATATTGTGTAGGTAATTACATAAGCCAGTGGATGGGCTAAACACCCTTGTAAGCAATTATCCCCAATAGAGGCAACCCTTTTACATATAGCAGTAAAAACTTCAATGTACTGCCTGAAGTTGTTTAATTGTCTCACAAAAAAATGAATTTATCTTGGTGAAGTGAAGTATGCCATGGGATGTCACGAAGTTTCTTACTGCTTGTACAAATTACATAGTAGTAGGGAATCATGGAACAAGATGATATTCAGATTAAAATGCGTTCATTTGAGTCATGCCATCAATTCTCTACTACGAGACCTGTTGGATAGCGCCCCTGAAGTTTGCTACAACTGCGCGTCAAGCATTATTTGGGAAACAAAATTGGAATTATTTGAAACTGAGCGAGAAAATTTATACAAATATATTAAAATATTAATTGTCAGTACACAATGCATGATTTAAAACTATTTAACAAAATATATGTTTTGCTTACTCCGGATGACCCAGAGACCCGCAGAGCACAGATGCTACAGCCATCGTGAAGAATACCGTCAAGTGCTGCATTGCTAATGCCCGGTTTCCAATTTCACAAGTATAGACGTACTTGGAAAAATTATTGAAAATATACAATTAGTTCAGATGAGCTTTACAGAGGAAAAACAACTGAACGGATGGGAAACGCAAACTAGAATGAATTTAAAAATCAATCATTGCATTCCTTTGCCATACAGATACCACTTGACGTGGATCTTTCCATGTCGACAGTTTATACAATATGTATGTAACTTTAATCGTCATGTTAGCATTTGATAGTGCTGAGATATGATTTTTATGTAACTATCAAATGGACAGAAAAAAATGCTTTACGTTTATAGATGCTATTACTTGGAACAGGGCTTCCTCCTTCAAACAGTGCTGACACAGTGCAAAATGCATTTCACTTCCGGCCTGCATTTATGCGGCGTTCACATTTCCTCACAGTAATGCTGGTTTAATACTGTTGGTTAATTGCTAAAGTGATGACCTAATCATCTAACTTCCCTCCGGAGCTCCTATACTGTAGAATAATTTAAAACAAACTCAATGACGACAACGAGTATCCTTCCTCTTGAAAAAATATCTAACCTTCAAGTTTTGTAAAGTGTGGGAATACTCGTAAAATTAGTTAGTGCAAAAATGCAATAATTATATATCGGAAATAAACTTACATATACATCCATGAACTTCGAAACTTTAGTTTTGTGAACAGGGATAATTAAAATCGTTGACCTTTTGATGGCAGGGATTTTCGCATTCGTTATCGTGCTTCCGGGAAATTTGTTATTCAAACAGGGAACTTTAGATTGTCTGACCTAATTAGCCCGGGATGGGACGTATTTTCGAGCAATTATTTTTGTCAAAAAGAATTCCGAAAATTGTTGAACTTTTTTTAGCAGGAATTATTGAAATCATTGAGGACCTCCCTGCAGTGACAAAATATTCAGCAGGAAAATTCAGAAATACTCTTCCAGGAAGATTTACAAAAATCCAACGCACGTCTACACTCTATATTCAATAGAAGCCTGAATTGATAATGGATTTGTAATTAAAATTGAATCAATTACTAAATACCGTTTTTATTTGAAATATGTATATTTCAATTTATAATTTGCAGATCAATTGAAATTGAAATTGCCAGTTACAATTACTAATTGAAATTGTAATGAGTCCTTGTACATATCACACAGGCTATCCAGGATGTGAAGCAAAGGCAGCAGCAGTGTACCTTGTCAATTATTAGTTGAATCAAATTTGGAAAAAGCTTCAACACAATGAGTGATTTATTTCAAATGCAATTTCCAGTTTTTAAAAAATTATAGGGGGAAATGATTTGGGGGATCTAGCATTAAATAGTATTACACTTGGATAATATTAATATAAATTAGAGTTGACCAAAAGCAAAATGGGACAAATATTAAATCGCTTTGCTACGCATTTTTGCAAAGACTTCAGGGTCACATAATCCTCGGTTTAATTCAGGGTTGCTGATTTTTTTGACTTTTTTGAAAAAAATCAAAAAAATCGGATTAATTTGATTTAAATCGGATTTTTTTGATTTAAATCAGCGTTTTCTGATTTTAATTCAGAATTACATCGCACGATTGAATCACCGTACACATTTTTGGATTTTAATTGTCTTAATAATATTGTACACTGTTAGTACCAATGAAACTTGAACAATTACAGATAGTAACAAATATCGAGAGAAAATTGCAAAAACTAAAATGAAATACGAAGCTGGCTGCTGATCAATCATAAATATCAAGTATTGTTTTTAATTGTAACATTTTTGCCTTGAGTTCTGTCTTTGAAGTCAAACGCTGTATAGGACAAATATCAGCCGTCTCATTTGGATTTTTATTGCTAAGATATGCATATGAACTGTGGGGATGCAAAAATTATTTGCGATTTGGGAATATTCGGTTTAAACAAATATGGATATCTGTCGTGACAAAATTCTAACATTTAAATTGTGCCACTTTCAAAATGGTACTCTTTAAGAAAGATTGAAAGTTGGGATGTTTTTGTAGATACTGGTTTATTTTCGGGATGGGACAATTTTTTGACATGAGTAATGTCCATGTGATATTTCGGGATGGGATCGGGATACATATTTTTGTTCCTGAATTTCCGAACGAGACGAAATCTTCTGTGGGACAAAACAAGCATCCCCAGCAGAAACTCTAATAATATATAATATTTCAAAACTCAATCGTATGCAACTTTTATGGCACAGTGACAGCTTGTACGGAAAATCCGAACAACAACATACCCAGATTATACTGAAAATGGCCAAATGTAAACTGGTTTCATGGCCAAAATTCATAAAAACGCACAAATTGTCCATTTTACAACGATTTGAGAAGTCAAATTACATTTTACCTAACCGTGAAAGCTGAAGAGTCAATTTTGATTTAAATCATTGATTTATTTCCAAAAAATCAAGTGATTTAAATCAAACCACCCTGGTTTAATTCGATTCCCAAGTTGCTTATCTTCCGGAAAAAGTAAAGTTGTAATTGAAGAGCCCGCAAAAGCTTTGCCAATGCAGAGCTCCATTGTACTTGCAATCAACGCTTTTCTTTGGAGCAGCGTGATCTGCTTAGCAATTTTCATCGTAGAAGTAACTTTCAAATTTTACAAACTCGAGTTTGCGATCTAGTTTTTTGAATCGATGGATTTTTCAAATCATTTTGCATCTCTGTGACTATGCAAACACAATTACGTGCTCTATCCTACATAATTTGTTTTATGGTATATTTACTGACACTTGCCGATCTAAGAGTTTCCTAAAAATGTGTTTATCTCAGCGATTATATGCACCATAAAGGTCAGGACTATATATATACGTGCTAATTGTAAGTTCCTAAGGTACGAAGTGACAGTGTAGGATTTTGCAACATAGGTTAGTAATTATACGCTCTCTTATAAATGTGCCAAAAGATTGAAAAACCAGTTTTCTAGCTCCTGGTGTTACATCCCATTTTAGCGCTTCAACCCTTAGTGACTTAGCAGGTTGTGCTGATCACCAATGATTTTTTCGCCGTGAAAGAATCACTACTGAAAACTGCGGTATCAGGGATTATAATTACTTTATGGAATGCACCTATATTTGTGTTATTTCTGAGATCCTCAACGCATCTTCAGGGCCTCTACATATGAAACTGCACGCTCTGCCACTGTGATGCATCGTTTGACTGTACAACATTTGATTGCTTAATAGGCATTTACAATGAAACTAATTTTTTTACGACTACCGATAAACTAAACCCGAGCTACGGCTGACAGTGTACAGACTTGGAAAACCGAAAAATATGATTTTCGTTTGCTAGTTATACGTTTTTGAGAATTTATTTTCGGTTTTTAAGAATACAGTTTTTGGTTAAAACGGTTTTTGCTCAAAATAAATTCCGTTAAAAAGTTAATAACGGTACTCACAGCTTATGTAGCTTCAACGGTATTTATCTTTATTAAGCTTTTTCTATAATTTTGTAACATCTAATACGTGCTAACAAAAATCATTTAAAACAATCGCTTTATATTCGAAATCCATTGGTTCGGAGAAACAAAACTGCGTTCAGGACTTCGTCCTTCGCTCTGCTCTTTCACAGTAAATATGACAGGACTGAGAACTGACGTTCCTCACTGAACTGAGTCCATTGAAGCTAATAAATTATTACAGTAGCTACATCTTCCAACGAAGCAGGACCATTGCTGGCCCTCCAATCAAATGATTCAAAGTTAAAACCAATTTGATTTTTTTCCGCACAGTATTTTCATAACTGGAAAAAGCTTCCAACAATACACTGTATTTTGAACAATATCCGTACCTATTTTTCTAAATTCGCTATTAACTTATGGTTTTACTCGATCTACTAAATCACAAACTTTAACTAAATATCGAGATGTTTCATACTTACTTCTGCATTCAAAATGTTAAAAAACTACTGATCTTTTGTCTGCCCATCTTTGTAAATAACATCTTAAACGACCTTGTGCACTCAATTTAATGTTCCTCTTGACAGAATAAATGCTTTGATGGGACAATATTTATATTATGCTTCATAACAATTAGCATAAATCAAAATATATTTAAATTGTGCTAATAATAAGGTACAATAAGGTTTTTGAAATTACCAATTGAAGCATGACATTGTTTAGAAGGAAAAAACAATGAGATTTGCTCCAATTTAAGGATATACGACAAGCTGTCCCAGGAAACCATACAAAATGGCCCAGAACTGGTAAAGAGGTGGGACTCCTGGCTGGTAGCTGGTCCAGGTTAAATGCAGAAATTCAGGGACGGACCAGAACTGCATAAAACGCATGGGAATTAGGCTTTTGTAGGGCCAGCTCTGTTCCAACTGTGGCTTTGGAGTTACGGTTCTTTACAGGGTTTACGAAATTGGCCCTGTTTTGGCTTGTACGTTCGTACAGCCAATTTCGAAACGCCTTTGGCCCAGACCTGATACTGAATCACTTGACGCACGCGCACTACGTTTACTGGACAAGTAAGCCGTTGCATGTAATTCCTGAAAGCCATTGTACACGCTGATTGTGAGTTCTAGGTCTACTTCATGGCTACAGGAAATTAGGGAGTGATTTTAAATTATTGGTCTAAATTAATTAGCGTTCAATCATAGACTAATCAAAATTTGTAGTTCAGTTATACTGCTGGCATGGTTCTTTTTTACGTAGTAAAATTTTTGAAGGATAAAACAATACAAGCGGTGCCAGCGGCATGGTTATTTGATGATAATACCCAGTGTAATTGGCCGGTGGGAATAAAGGATAAAGGGAAACTAAATAAATTAGTTCAAAAGAGTTTGGATTCAAGTGAGCAACCCCGTATTTCTTGGAAAATCTACAAATGCAGTGTTGTTTTTGGAACGGGTAAGTGTATGTAATATTTATTTAAAAGTTTTATGATTATACTTTCTGATTCTATTGCAAGGTTAATTTTATGTACTAGTTTTTACCCATCAGACATGGCTACAAATTCCCCGGCAATATTTTCAATAATTTAATACTCTGGTTTAATGGTGTAATCATAGAAATAATAAAAATACGTATTCTGCAGATAACTTCCAACAAGCAAAGAAAGGAGCGGAGAAAGCATCTGTGACAAGCGAATTTGAGCTAACTGACATTGAAACAGCAACTCCAACCGAGAAGCGTATTTTGCGTAAAGAGGTTCAAAAGTCGGTTATCAAAGTAAGAAATGATTTTAATGACCTTGCAGAGAAAGATGATTCAAGCGAAAATAACGAGGTCTTAAACTCAGAAGAAAATGACTTCGGTTTGGAGGAATTGTTGACGGGAAACATTTTTCAACCCTCCGGGATAGGTAAACATTTAACATAATAATAGCAGAATTTGACAATTGGTATACCTGAATACGTAAAGACGATTGTGAACCGGAAACTATTATAGAGACTGCTTCAGCTGAAATTGTGACAGCATCAACATCACGCAACTCCTGTGGCATCGACACATCAAATCCTTCATCGGCGGAAATAGTTAGCAAACTGGATTTTCTCATTGCAGAATTTCAAAACTTCAAGACTGAAGTTCAAAGTAAAGTTTTTTAAATTTATTTGGAATTTTTATATTTTATAGGAATAGTGAAAATGATTATAATGAATAATGAAGACATGCTCAACATGCTGGTTTTGTAGATTATGCAAGCCTATCACGCTTAATTGCATTTCCAGATTTTGAAACTGCAACTCTCGATAGACTTGTGAAGTTGACTAAAGAGGTGGATCATATTTCACGTACTTTGGGCAGACACTTAATTTCATCGCTGTATGAGAAAGATCTTGGATTGCTTTTGGGAATTGCGTTTCCGCTTCTGGACGGCAAAGCTTTAGGAGTATTGCAGAAATGGCTGGATGCCAATGAAAATCAAACAAAGTTGGTAAGGCTCACAGATTCGAATTTTACACATAAATTGTGATAAGAATTTGCACAAATTTTTTTAAAGATGATAGACATGTAATGACATTAGTTACAGAGTATAAATACATATTTTATATGTATGCCGCATAATAAGAAATGCTTCATCACCGACCGCACTATAAAATCATTCATACATATTCTATTTGAAGTTGAATTTGTGTATGACTCAATATATGATTGATAAGACGCAGAATTATATAAGACCTAAAAATAGTTTGTATTACAAGAATTATTCTCAACGTTTTTAAAAGTTTCATTCCACTAAAAATATCTCGTAAGCCAATACTCTAATATATTTACTTAAATTTAAAATCCCAATTAAATCTTGCCACTTGTTTGTATGAGGTTTAACTGTATTTTCAAGGGAAAATCGTGCATATTCCAGTGTTAAAAACTTCGGAAACGTTTAAATCAGCGTGTTTGAATATTTTATAGTTCCACTAATGACAACTCATGTTGGAGTGAATCAATGTTTAGTGCCCTATGGATCTTCTACATTCATGTTAAAGCTATATTTTTAGACTGGTTTTAATTTGATTGTTTGTCAAACGTTGTTTCTTGTACAGTCCAATTACTTACGAGGTATTGGTGCTTCCGATCTAAAAGATTATGTAAGGAGAATTCTGGAGCGTATATTTTCCCCTGAGTTAGCCAAATGCGTCAACTTTAAAGGGGCTAACAAGAAGATTATAATTAAAACTATAGTTTTAAAAACCATCACCTGCGGACTTGTATAATAAGTAAGTATAGTGAGAAATTGAATTAAAGTTTCATGTGTTAGCAAAAACATTTTTTTCGAATATTTTTTTATTTTATTAATAGCTTCACTGAGAACTGATCTTCATTCCTCATCACCAACTGAAGCTGAGGTTGATAAACGGGTACAGATATGGTTTGGAGGATCTGGTGATCGCAATGGGGGCGTGCAGCAAGAAAGAAAGTTCAAACAGAAAATTCAGAAACCGTGCTGGAATGTTCGGATTAGATAATTTGTTATTCACAATTAAGCAGCCAGTTCAGTAGCATAATAGTATGTATAATCGCACAAAGAGGCGAAAAATGGTTAAAGAAAGAGACGCAATACTTAAATCAATTCGTAATTGTAACAACCTGACCAAATCACATGCTTTAGTTGTAAAGCACGTCACATCGAGTTGTGTAAATGATCACTCATTTCCCGAAGATACGGAAATTGAGAATGTATTATTGAATGTAGACAATTGTGTTTAGGAAAGTAACCAGAATGTTTTAACTACAGAACTTGCAGAATGGGCTTGCAAATATAATATTACGCATTGCGCTCTTACGGCCCTTTTAAGTATCTTGCAATCACATGTAGCTGGAAAACTTCCAAACTCAGCTCGGTCATTGCTCGGGACTCCTAGGGAAGTGAAAGTTAGATTATTATGTGGAGGTGAGTATTACTACTTTGGGGTAGAAAAATATGTAAAATTGAGAATATAACAGGGATTTGATGAGAAATATCAAGAAAGCAGTTTTGTGTGGAACCGATTTGCAAGTCTTAGCAATTTGCTTACTATCACAATCGGTTGTGACGGTGTTCCTATTTTTAAGAGTAGTAATGGTCAATTTTGGCCGCTTTTAGGTATTTTAAATCGGAGTAAAAATCAAAGCCCGTTTATAATTGCACTGTATTTTGGCAAATAAAAGCCAAATGACTCCAATGCATTTTTAAAGGACTTTATTTTTGAAATGCAGGGCATTTACGAAAACGGGGTAACGGTAAATGATACTGTATATAATATTAGAATAAGTTGTTTTATTTCTGATGCCCCTGCCCGTAGTTTTTTAAAACGGATTAAAAACCATAATGGCTACTTTAGCTGCGAAAAATGTCACACTGAAGGGGAATGCTTTGGTCGGGTTGTCTTGCTAGATATTAATGGTTGTATAAGAACTGATAGGAGTTTTTTGGAGCAGATTCACGAAGACCACCATACCGGTGTTTCTTCTTTGTTGACCTTAGATGTAGGAATGGTAACTCAGTTTCCAACTGATTACATGCACTTGATTTGTTTAGTAATAATGCGCAAGTTATTACTACTGTGGGTTAAGGGCCCTCTTAAGGTTAGATTAAGAAACTGTGACGTGGACATTATTTCAAATAATCTTTTGAAGTTAGCTAAATATGTGCCAGTAGAATTTAATCGTAAGCCTAGGACACTACGAGATCTTATGCATTATAAAGCCACGGTATTTCGAACATTTCTGCTGTATACGGGACCAGTATGTCTAAAGGGAGTAATTACTCAAAGTTTGTACAATCATTTTTTATTGCTAAGTACTGGTACATTTATATTGTTAACGGATACCTCCACTAATTGTGCATATAATGCGGTTGCTGAAAAACTATTACGGAAGTTTGTAACTGATGTAAAAGTATTTATGGGCCTGAAATTATAACCTATAATATGCACATGCTGTCACATATAGCGTCAGATGCCTTAAACTTTGGTAACCTGGATAGATTTGGAGCCTTCAACTTTGAAAATTACATGTAGTTTTTGAAAAAATGTGTGCGTGGTCGCAAGCACAATCTTCAGCAGGTTGTTAGTCGAGTGTTTGAGCTAGAGAATATTTAACATTTAGCTAATACATGTGACAACAGGATGCAGATTGGATATGTTGGAAAGTCTCAGTACACCAAGTTTAGATTTAATGGTACTCTTATTTCAATCACTAAGGGTGATAATTGTTTTCTCACGGTAGATTTGAAAGTTGCTATAGTGACAAGCCTCCAAGAAGCTTCCAAAGAAAATATTTGTTGTAAAATATTTAGTCTTATAACCAAAGCCGACAATTTTCCATTCGAAAGTCGTTTTTTGTGTATTTTTAAATGTTCACGTCCCTCCAATCAAATCAAATTACCTTTAGAGGCATTGTACAAAAAGTGCATTGTCTTTCCATTGGATGCTTCCTCATTTAAATGTATTCCTCTTACCTTGAAAATTTGTAAACCTTGAGTGTGAAATAATAACCCGCACGGAAAAAAGGATGAAACATTGTCTACAAAAAAATGTGCGACAAAACAGGCCAAATTTGAAGACAAATTAATGTGCACAAATTGTTGAAGACAACCAAAGTGGACAACTAATTGTTAAGGTAATTCTGTGCACAACAAATTGATCACAATAACATGTGCACAAATTTGGCCTGTTTTGTCGCACAAACATTTGTGCGACTAAAGCTGTGTACGAAATATTTCAAGAATGTTCACTATTTCAACAATTGGTTTTATTATAGAAATACGTTTTAACAAAGTATTTTCGTATCATAATAGTTCATCCATCACATGGACTAATTACCCGATGAGCTCATTTAGGTTTTTAGCCTCCTCCCTGAGCAATTTCGTCAGTGATGACAAACTTTTAGCTTTATGGATTCTAAAATTATCCATCAAAATTCCATCAGCTGTCGCTTTTAAGTTAAATGCCTTGAGTGAGAACTCTACAAATTCAGGAAATAAAAATGTGATCCAGATTTAAAATGGAGTTAAGAACAAATTAAAACCCAGATATACAAATAAAAATTAATTTACTACAATGTAAATGAATTAAAATAAAAATTAATCATATTTGGGAATATTACCAACAATTGCATCCCGTTTTACGGGGTCAACAGCAGGAAGCGCTGAAACATCCTTATTGGCGTTGCATTTTCGACCCATTAATGAGTGTCCGGTCATTTCCTCACTTGAAAAAACGTAACGAAACAAATTCCTTGCTAAAATGGAAGGCGTTTTCGAAGCAAGCTTAGCCGCAGCTACTTTTGATGATCGCAAATAGACTCCACTTCCTTCCGATAACTCGATTTTCTTCTAATAAAAAATCAAACGCGCTATTTCAATTCTTGCTAAATTAAATTTGATAAGTGAAATAAAATCATATATTCATAATAGGCTATATGTTAGTGCACATACCTTGTTGACTCCATATGATTTCTTTTTTTTCCAAATCTTCATTCATTTTTTGCTGCTCTTCCAATCGTTCTAGAATTGTTAAAAAACCCGAATTAAATATAATTAACATAATATCATTATTCGCAGTTACTAATGTACGTTAAATTAAAGTTGACGACGCACTCACTTCGGTACTTCTTTTTTGCAGACTGGAGTTTTTCAATTTTGATCTGAAGTTCGTGTATCCTTTGATCATTGGAAGGTGTGCTTATAGTAGTCACACAATCACTTTCTGGAGCAATAATTGCTGCGACAGTCACAACCTCAATTGAATCTCCCGATTTGGTCTCAATGGGCTAAAATGTTAAAATTAAAACATTTATTAGCTTGAACAAAATTAGTTGCTTGTCTTAAAAATTAATTTACATGAAATTAGAGCCAGTGATTTGTAGTGCTTACCACGTTGCTGCTACCTGGAGTACTTTGCCTCTTAGTCCGCTTTTGAAGTACGCTGGCGATGGATTCCGATCTATCGATTCGAGTTTGTACTCGTTTTGATGACTAATGTGTAATTTAATTATCATATTGATTAAGAAATACGTACCATACAACATTCGCAATGTATCTTTGCGATATTATTTATTCCAAATATTTAACTAAAATTACGAAGAAAATTAAAATCACCTTTTTCGAAGTTGAAGAATTTCCCAAACTCAAATTTCCATTGCGGTCATCTTCAATTTCGGCTGCGTCAATCGCTAACTTGTCACAAAGTATATCCATGCTTCGTTTAGAACCTATGTACAAATACAACATGTTGCAGTACAAACATTAAACAAATTACATGACCGAAATAAATACTTTTTAATGATAATCTTAGTTAATTCGAATACACTTTAATTCCTAATTTTTACGTCACAAATAAATAAAAACAATTTACCTTGGTCACGAAGAATAACGTCGTAGTGCTTCTTTCCCCATATTATTTGCACTTTTTTACCAATGTAGGACTTGACTTCCGGGCGAATGCTGCCGTCGACAATGTGTTGTAAAGGTACAACAGAGTAAACTTTCGGTTCACCGGAAAATTCAACAAGTAGATACATTTTTTGGAAGTATTTAACCAAAAAAATGTTTAGACTGAAGGGTAATGTAAAATATCTTCACGCTTTAACCGGTTTGCAATAAGATGGCTACCCGTTGATGCGAGGCAAGGTGAGAGCGGTAAAATCATTGGCTCATTAGCATGATGACTAGTGCAGTCATTGAGTTTCTTGGTGTAACGAAATACTCACAATACAATATTACTTGACAGTAACTTTATTCGTTGCCCATGGAAAGTTAAGATTATTTGCCAAAATATTATAATAAATACTGGTTACAGCGGTATTGGTGAACGGATCATAGCTATTTTGTTTAAATACGATTATTTTCAATTCCCTGCTATTATTTTGTTAAAAATATTTATAGCAACTAACTTTAATAAATTACGCTCAGATCTTATTTAAAGACTCGCTGAAATTAGAAATGACTTCGAAATTTAAATACAAGCAGTACGATACATCTCCCGTCAACCGCCTTCCATCAAGATCAAAACAACGAATCCTTAAAGTATGTGTCAGTAAGTTTTTAACGACATACATATTTTTTTCCTACATGTAAAATTCAATTTACAATAATTTATGAAATTGTAGCGCATCAAAAAAGGAAATTGTTCCAGAGGCACTATTCATCATATTTTGGAAGCGCAACTTGAAGGCGAAATTTTAGACCCTGAAAATCAAACGGTATTTTCTATTTACACACTCCACATTGATTTTCTAAATTTAAATCGCGTGAATCTGTTTTGTTTGAGAATTAATTTATTTTACACAGGCTGGTGTTGTTTGTGATGAAGAAATTGTAGGTGAAAACAATTACTCGATTCCTATTGCAGAAGAGTTAGAAGAAGATGCTAACGTAATTAAATAACTATGCTTTTTTTTTTAAATTAAATACCACATACTAAGAGGTTCCCCTACTACCACTAAGAGGTAAAATTTTAATTTTTTGTATTTTCAGGGCGATTTCTCTGGGGCAATGAAAACGGAAGAAAAATTACTGCTAATTGCTGCTTTTGTGATGAAACACTGGCTAACTAAGAATGCTACGGACGACTGCCTAATTTTGTTGAGACTTTTGTGTCCGGAGGATTTGGAGTTACCTGGCAGTCATTTTCTACTAATGAAACAAATTCGCGCCGACCAAAGTCAGTACAGCATAAACTTTTACTGTTCGTCGTGTAAAAATCTAATTGAAGACCCGGACACATGCCAATGTAAACATTGTTCCGAGAAAGTCAGTTTGGATGCCATGAAATTAAACAACAGCTTTTTTTTACATTCGACATCCAGTGTATGCTTGCGACTACAGAAGTAGCTAAGAACTTACACAATAATTTAATCCGAAGAAACAATGACAACCGGGACGGAATTTTAAAGGATATTTGCGAAGGAATTATGTACAAGGCAATGGGATTAAGATCAATGGATTTTACCTGTTCAATGAACACCGGTGGCATTTCTCCTTTCCATTCTTCATAGTTTATGGCCCGTACTGATTTCAATTAATGAACTAGACTGCAGTTCGAAGACATAATACAATTTTAATCGGTTTGTGGTTTGAGATCGAAAAGCTAAATTTTGAAACGTTTTTAAAACCAATTGTTAAAATGTGTAAGAAACTTTCCACCAAACCGTTAACTTGGAGTTACAACAGTGTCCAAATTAGTAGTTTGTGTTACTTTCCCTTGTTTATAGCCGATTCGGTCGCAAGATGCTCAGTACAGGGTATTAATCAATTTAATGGCAAATTCGGTTGTCCATGGTGTCTCCATAAAGGCGAAATGTATAGCTTTGACCAATCTAGACAACGGCGAAAGTGGATTTACAAGTACTCAGAATGCGTTCTTCGTACACAAGACCAATTTGTGGAAGATTTGTCGGAACTTTCGCTAAAACTTTCGACACCGGAATTTAAAGATGATAGTCATCACGGAATCAAATCCGCATCCCAATTAGTTTTGCTGAACAAATTTGATATAATCAATGGCTTTGTTTATGATATTATGCATTCGTCATATTTAGGAGTGGTCAAAATGCTAACTTCGTTTTGGTTGGATTGCCAGAGCCATGAAAATGATTTTTACATCGGAACGAAAACAAAGGCTATTGATAAGAAAATTAAACTATGCAAAGTACCTTATGACTACGATCGAACACTCAGATCAGTCACTCAAAGAAAATTTTGGAAAGCGTCTGAATGGAGAACATGGCTTTTTATGGCTTCAACTATTTTGAAGGGTATTTTACCTGAGGTTTACCGCCTACATGTTCTAAAACTCTCGAACTGTATGATGCTACTCTCAGATGAGAGGATAAGTGCAGATGACGTTAAATTTTGTCGTGATACTTTAGTGCATTTTGTTAAGCAAACTGAAGGTTTGTACTCTTTGGAAGCCTGCAATTTTAATTAACATATACTTCTACATGCAACTACCTGTGTGGAGAATTGGGGGCCATTGTGGGGATACTCAGCATTTCAGTATGAGAATTACAACGGAATTTTAAATAACTTTTTTCGTGGTAGTCAAAAAATCATAACCCAAATTAAGTCTCGCACATTAGAACTTTTGATATTGGAAGAAAAAGAGCGACGTTCTTTACAAAATGAAATTGCATTAGACTTTTTCAATTCTATGATGCACTCCAAAAGGTTTTCAAAGCAATTCAAGAAGGTGGGGAATAGTTGCACATTTTTGGGGCCGTCTCAGAAATACTCTTTTTCAAAAGCTGATCAAAGGCTGTTGAAGGAAATAGGCATTCTTGCTGTTTATGGCACAAGTTTTCGAAGGTGCATAATAAATGGTAAAGTGTTTAGCCGGGCTGACCAAATTACGGATAAACGGAATAACTCCGTAATTGCAACTTCGGACGACAAGATTTGGGTGATTCGGAAACTTGTATATGTATCTAATGCCGGTGGAATTGGTGTAGCAATTGTACAGCGGGTTCTTGGTCAACCTAATGTGGAGAATTCGTACCTTACAACCGTATCGTACGTGGAAGATACATGGGGATTTGTTTGTATTTCAACCATTTCAAGACAGAAGTTCATTACAATTAACTCTGACGATGGTTGTACCTTAAAATATTTACTTAGGTTACCAAATATGCTGGAACTTGAATAAAGTTATTTTTCTCGGATAGTTTTGTTGCTCATTTTGGTCATGCTTTATACATACTTAATTATTTATAGGTCAAATACGTCGACTAGAACATTACAATGTTTTAAATTATTAATAATATTTACGGATGATTCAATGCGGCATATAATGTTTAAAGAACTGCATGTTTTATTAAGTAATATCTTTTTTAACTCCATGCTTGTTAATTTCTGCAACTTTGTGCACCCTACAATTGCCTTTAATGAAAATAGCTCGCAAGGAACACAATTGTGCACGCTATGCTGTTCAATTAAGAATTTGTGCACAATTGTGAGTAACATTTCCATGCGGGAAATTGCGTCTGGTAAAATTTAAATTATTTTAATTTTGTTATTTTAGTTAAAAACGATACAATCCAAGCAAGTGGATACAAAAAAGCTAATTTTGCCAAGCCAAGTCAGGTCGGAACCAAAACCGTATAACCTATAATGGGTGTGAACTGTTTTGCAGTTCTAGACCAGCGCTATTTGCCGGTGATTTTTACCAGCGCTGGGCCAGTGAGAAGCCAGTTGACAAAACAGGTCATCAGCCAGTGGTCACAGCCTGCTACGGTACGGTGCTGGCAACGTAACGATGGGTTTCCTGGGGTAGCTATGCATTCATGTAATGAGCCGTCACGCTGGTTCCAGTTTTGGCGACCAGGAGATAGCATAGTGTTCAATTTTACAGTTGCTTGAAAACGGAAAATAACCATATTTCTTTCGTTTCTGTTATCGTTTCCGTTTTTAATAAAACTAGTTTATCGTTTCTTTTCGTTTAACTGATTTTTTATGTATCAGTTTCCATTTAAGTTATCAAAAACCGTTAGATCTCCGATAACGTTTTCCATGTCTGGTACGTATAATCAGGTTTGCTCCTATGGCTCTTTAAAATTCAACCGTGTGAAGAATGACAGCCGCTGGAAAACACATTGCATTTGTAGGGAATAGAACTGGCCCAAAAAATAACGTTACGTTAAATATAATATATTCCCGTACCATAGTAAAAGTTGAAACGTTCGCATGTCGTTTTAACTTATTTTCCGTAGCTGTTTTAACTACGGGTTATGATGTTTCAAGGCAATGGAGATGAACTTATTTAAACGGCCTCTAAGTCTATGGGCCAACATGGCTACAGAGGTCAAATGTTTCCTTACAGAAACGTCATTGGGAATGTCCCCTTAAATAATTTCAACAGTATACTGAACGAGCAATGTATCTTAGCATATCGTCGGTGAAGAGGCAAATTGATATAGGTGCATGATCGATTAGAATCAAAATGATCTACATGCGGTTGCACTATAGGCAAAATGAGCTACTTGCATTGAATTTTAAAAGCAAAATGATCTAGATGTAGTTTCTCTTGAAAGCAAAATGATCTAGATGCAAATTATAATAAAAACAATACGTATAAGCATATCTGTATTATAATGTCAGTATATGGATATGCGAGGAATTAGATATCTTTTTTATTCCTAAAAAAATTTAATTAAATATTTAATCACTGACCCCTTATAATAATTAACAATAATAATAATTAATAATAATAATTACAGTCCTTATAAGCTACGTGTCCTCCTTGCAGAAGCTATTTTTCTCCCACAGAAATTTAGGACAACACTTAGATCATTTTGCTTTTATGGAAAACTGTATGTAGATCAGTTTGCTTTTAAAAAGCCTTGTACCTAGTTCATTTTGCCGTCAGGGAAAAAGTTGTGTAGAATAAAAAATAAAATAATAATAATAACGCTAATAATATAAAAGTTACGGATGATCTTTTGATCAAGGAGCATATTTCAATTGCTATTCCTGGGGGGTTTGGTGAAAAGTATAATCCTGTTTTGAAGAGAGCTCGAGTGATGACTGCTGCAGGTTTGTTCTGGTTTTGGGAAAAGTGGGATAATCGTCGATTTGCAACTTGTACTGGCAGCCGTAAAAATTTGATTATGATTAAAAATGGAGTTATCTATTCTTCACCACACAGGTTTAGGCATTTGAATATCTAACATAAAAAGACGGGTATCGTCAGGTCCCACCATATATGATCTACCTTCGTTCAGTAAATGTTCGGGAAAATGTTGTTTGAATTATTAAGTATTTAGTTAATATTTTCATCAGGTTTGGGAAACGTTATTAGATGTATTTACCAAATGTTATTGCAAGAAAACCGTAATTAGTTTGCATCTACAAATTTTTGAGAAACAATTAGTCACTAGTTTATATGATGTTACATTATATCATGCTTGCAACAATTTCGTTCAATGAACTAGTTCTTGAACTGAACTTTTCAAAAATATTTAACATTTTGAGTTAGCATGAATGCACGGAAATAAATTAATAGAATAAATGCCAGAACGTGAACTGAATTATTTTTTACTTTGAATGAACTTGAATTAATAACAGTAATTATAGCAAATCGCTGAACTGAACATAGTTGAACTTCGTTAATAATAATAATCGTTGAAAAAATGACAACGTGCAGTAACTGATATTTTATTTAACATATTGACTACAACTTCCCACCTACAAATACTGCGAGTTCTTTGGATTTGTTGTCTATGATATGCTTTTATTATTTGTACTGAGCGATTCATCTTGGAAATCCAGTGCATGAACAATAGTCATAATTGCAGCATACCAAAGTGAATCTCGACTCTTTGTTCGTTGTGTAATGTAATTGTTAAGTTTGATTAATGTCCAAGAAAATCCCACCACAAAGTAATTTTTGATAAAATCCGGATTCTATCAAAACTAGTATTTCAGAAGTGGCAGTAAATTAAATTCTGTATTTAGTTTACCTACGAATAGAAACTTAAAATAAACCTGAGAATGAATTGAATTTTTCTGCAATGCAGAAACTTGGATTTGTTTCCCCTTAAAATTTGTAAATAATCGGTTATTGAACTGCGATAGAGTTATACAATTTCCTGCATTACAACTGCATTCCAGGTTCAACAAGTGCCTGGTACAATGTAATGTCCCTAGTATTTCTCCTGTATATACAAATGAAGTTTGTGTAGTGTGAACTACCATAATATATGATCGAGAGAATCCACCAGGAAAGAAAGCGCCTCCCAAATAAATAAGTGAAATAATAAAGTGAATAAATGTGGTATCGTACTTAAGACATAGCTTGTAAGTGTGCTTGTATCATCTTCATAGAGATGCGAATTAATTTGAAAAATTCAACGAATCTAAAACCTACTAGAAGGACGAAAACACCAGCTTCAAGAAGGGGAAAGTCACTTCTATGATGAAAACTGCTAAGCCGACACAGCTGATCCACAGAAAGGCGTAAATTGCCAGTACAATGGAGCTCTGCATTGATAATGCCTTTACGGGCTCTTCATATTTAACATTCCTGTTTCCTAAAGATAAGCAACTTGGGAATCGACGATTATCCCACTTTTCCCAAAACCAATACAAACCTGCTGTAGTCATCGCTCGAGCTCTCTTCAAAACTGGATTATACTTTTCCCCATAACCCCAAGGAATGTAAATTGAAACATGCTCTTTCCGCAAATGATCATCTGTAACATGTACATTTGACGCAAATTTGAGAGATCTTTCCTTAGCTACTTCGTTCACGAGATTCCAATAAAATGGCAGATCGTCTGAAAAAACTACCAGAGCGGATTTTGGCTTACTCAAATTTTCAACCACTATTCTTCCAACATCAGTGACATCAAGGCAATGCAATTGCGTAGAGCTAAAATATTTTGGTAGCTTGGATTTGTATCCGAACATTGTTCGTTTGGAATTCGAAATTTCCAGTTTCCGTTTATTTGAACGGCAATAAGTTGAACAAAATGTTTTACCAAATTTAATGAAAGTTGCCATACCTCGATGCTTTGGTTTTTTGCCTTGTGGAAAGTACAGCGTAAAATTTCCAAGTTCTTTTAAGTATTTCCATTTGCAAATGCTTTCATTTTCAACTACAAACGAGCTTTTGAGAAATCCTTTGTAGCCATTCGAAATAATTATTGCCGAAATTAACCAGGTTAATACTAACATTCTCCTTGCGGTGGTTACCGTGCTGAGCGATGGACTCTCGCCCATAAAACTTGATTGTTCCAAAACGTTTGCTAGCAAATTAGCCCAAACTGTTGATATTTGGACTGATGAAACCAATATATCACAAGTCATCGTGTCAATGGCGAGAACTGTAGCAAGAAAAAGCATCAGTATAGCCAAGCATATCCAAATTCGGAATTCGAATGGATTCGTATACATTTTGAATTCCAATGCGACGGACGTGACACTGTCGGATGTAATGAAATTCAGGGCATGGGCGTATGAAAGTCGAAATTCTGTGTGCGAATCCATACGTATCCGATTGCCCATTGTTATCCCGATAGAAACAGAGGTTGATGATGTAGATGCATTTATGTCTATATCCATCGTTAAGTAATCGATTGTGGTTGAGTACAAATCGGAAGGGTCTTTAGAATAATGAGGTCCCAGATGTATGTTTGAGTTCGAGACTTTCCAAGATTTAAGACGTCCAGTGGCTATATGGTAAAGGCTCCAGTCAGTGAGCCTCCTCCCGTTGTTTGTCACTTCTCTGAATGTTGTTTCCATTGTGCCTAAGCAATCCAATGTTGTACAAATGAACGATGCCTCACAATGGCAGAGTATGCAGTTACATATGTAGAACCCCTGAAGATTCGTTAAGGATTTTGGAAACAGCACAAATGTGGGCACGTTCAATAAAGTACTTACAATTTCTGTTACCACAGTATTTAGTAATTGACTCTCTTCCAAATTTTGACAAATTATCAATATAATGCTTAAAGGCTGTTTCGTAATCCAAACATTTTCTGTGCTTATGAATGCGACGTATACATTTTCAATGTGAGTCGAATTATAAGAAGGATGTGTTTCAAATAACATGATCTTTGTGTGACACCGGATGTTTCGTTGCTTGAACACAATTGCAGTTGATAGGGTTGGTGGTGCTGGAACAACATCTAGGAAACTATTTCTATTTTCAGGAAACACTCTCAACAAAAAGGGTGAGTTGATCGAACTGTAGTCATAAGGTTTTGTCAACTGGATAATTCGTATCATGCAATCTTGCAATTTATCCGTGATGTGTTCCAAATGGATTGATAGAGAATGTTCTCGACAGAGGGAAAGCAAAAACATTGCCAGACTGTATAAACGTTTCATTTTCGTAGAGGAAGCGAAGCTGACAATTCCTATTGTGGTTGCCGTGGTTTCTGATTGCCTGGTGGTCAGTTCGCTTATCCGCACTTAATTTGCCGAACCTTTCACACCAGGGAATTCAAATTTTCACTGGGGTTGATCATGTGAAAAGTATGGGATTTAGGAAGAAAGCCGGGTCATTCTTTTGACATCATGAATATTAATGGGATTCATGTATAAACAGTATCAAATATAATTATTTGTACAGAAACATGCATGGCTTGCGATGTCTGTTGTCGGCTCGTTTGTATTGAATGCAGTTTTAAAACTAGTAAATTATGAATCGATTTTTTCTGATGACTCACATATAGTTTCAGTTTAATTAAATAATAGGATCCCCCACAGTGATTGTTGACGTTGAGTTGGATGCAAGTAAATATGGAAATTATCATTTGCATCCTGAAAGACTATGGGCAATTTTGTAATACGTTTCTCCATTAAAGATATGTTGTACTGACTTTGTTCAAATGAACTTGAAACTGTAAAATCTCATACTACTGATCCGAGCTTATATTAAAGTTGTTCCTATACCAATAATTTCTTACACTTTTAGGGTGATCATAAGGCAAGTTAGCTTCCCTATCTATGACATTATGTTTTGGAATATTGATGGACCCTGGTGAGCGGCTAATGCTAAATGTACTGACGCTTCATATTAAAGAGCAAAACTCATCGAGCGCTATGTTTCTCTCAATTTCGATATTCGGCTCAAAATGCGTATGTGTACTTTGTTAGTCATACGAATACTTTTTTTAAGATATCAATTTAAAGCAAGTAAGTATTTGATGTGCATCATAACTACTGTTGGTAATAACAGCTTGAGAGCCATACATCAAAATGCTGTCATAGATAAGACCGGCTATTCCAGTTCTAGACTTTATATCCGTGAATCGTAATAATTCAGCTCACTAATGGTCTAGAAATATCTGCTCACGTAAAGTTTTATGGAAATACAATCATTGCGGCACTGAAAGTGATTGCAAACACTTGATCCTTGTTTTCTTTGAGTTCATGTGGATAAAAGCACTCCGCAGCATGACATTGACATGAAAGATCATTTATGTTTCGAGCTGAAGTATTATTGAGAGTATGTATGTAATTATACCAGATCTTTCAAGGAATTTAATAATTTATGAGAACGCATTACCATTGCCTATTATTAAATTTCAAACGTTCTACAAAATCCGTATTTTTTGAGTTGGTGAATGTCATTTTATGCAGTATTTATTCATGTGAATTTTAATGTTTACGACTTGTCATAACTAAATATGCATTTTGTATTGTAACCGGGGAGGTATCGTAAACTCAGTAAAAATGGATACGTGTCCACCAAAATGGGTCTAAATGACATTCACCGTTGACACAGACCAGAAATACAATTGATAAAATGACCTGTGACATATTGATTTCATCAGCACGAATGTCAACGGCTTGGGCTAATTTGCTAGCAATGGTTTTGGAACAAGGCAGCGTTATGGGAGAGAGTCCTGCGCTTAGCGTGCAAACCAAAGAAAAGAGAATGATAATATTTACTTGGTTAATTTCTGCAATAATTATTTCAAATGGCTACAAAGGATTTCTGAAAAGCTCGCTTGTAGTTGAAAATGAAAGCATTTCCAAATGGAAATATTTAAAGGAGCTTGTCAATTTCTCGCTGTACTTTCCACAAGGCAAAAAACCAACGCTTCAAGGCATGAGAAGTTTCATTAGTTCTGTCCGTTCAAATGAATTGAATTTGGAGAATTCGAATTCACAAAGAAAACTGTTCGAACACAAATCAAAGTTACTAAAACATTTTAACCCTACGCAATTTCATTGCTTAGAAGTCCTTGACGCTGGTAAAATATTGACGAAAATTTGAGTAAACCAAATTAGCTCTAGTAGTTTTTTCAGACGATCTGCCATTTTACTGGAATCTCGTGAACAAAGTAGCCAAGGAAAAATCTCTTAGGCTGGCGTCAAACTTGCATGTTACAGATGATAATTTGCGGAAAGAAAATGTTTCAATGTACGTTCCTTGGGGTTATGGGGAAACGTATAATCCTGTTTTGAAGAGAGCTCGAGCAATGATTTCTGCTGGTTTGTATTGGTTTTGGGAAAATTGGGATAATCGTCGATTCCAAGGCTGTTTATCCTCCGGAAGCAGGAAAGTTTTATTTGAAGAGCCCGTGAAAGCATTGTCAATGCAGAGTTCCATTGTACTGGCAATCTACGCTTTTATTTGGAGCAGTTTTGTCTGCTCTGCAGTTTTTATCTTAGAAGTATATAAAACGCTGGAGACATCAATTTGTCGCACCGCTTGTCTTTTATTCAGTGAGCATTTTAAAAATTAATTAAAGAATATTTAATTGTCCAGCATAAAATGCATCAAGTTTGAGAAACGTTGTCAGACACCGTATTTGAAAAACGTTATTGTCTTAAAGTAGACGACCGGCTGCATCGTTTTTAACCCAAACCGATATTGCATATTTCGTTCAATCGAAAACAAATGAGGAATGGAAACGGGAAAAATCATCGGTGTTCAGCACTACATGCCAAGTCACTAAGGGGCGTGGAGCCAGTAATAGGATTTAACCGCATGAGTTAGTAACTATACGCTGTCCTATAAATACTCCAAAAGGTTTATGTACATATATTTACCAGTGAGCGCATATTATAATAAATTCAGAATTAATTGAAAATTCCAGCGTCTAATCGTAATGAGCATGCATCCTATCAATTTTGAAAAACCATTAGTTACTAGCTTATGCTAGTACTCGAAATTTTTGATACAATATAATACAATAAAATAAAAAAATTTTTGAGGCGCATTAAGACTCCCAAAATTTCAATAATTTTTGACTGAAGTGCTGTACCTGGTTCCCTGATGCCTCATTTAAGCCTTAATTCAAATTATTATTTAAGTTTGCTTTTCGAAAAATCCATTAATGAAAGGGATTGTGAAATTCGAAAAACTGCAATGCAGTCTAGCTTGAATGACGCATCTCGGTCGATAATATCTCATTGCAATGGTGTCTAATTGCTTCAAGCAAACATGGGCCTTTGTATAACCCCAGCCTATATCCTGCCCAGATTCTTAAATCATCGGCGGTCCCACCTCATAGCCTATAAGCAGAGCTTGTACAATTAAAGCATCCCCCAATTACGGCATCCAAGAGCGCTTAGCCTACCCAGAATGGTGTATAGGAAAGGCATTCAAGCGAACCCTTGCCTAGAAGGCAGACCCTCAACCTTTCCTACACATAAGCCTATATTCGTACCCTTCAATTATATATGTATATACATGATAAGTATAATACCTTTATTTTTCCATCATTTTTTAATCCATCTGCAGTGGATATGCAAACTGCAGTGCAAACATAAAACTTGCATATTAATACCGGTGTGCAGAGCAAGCTGTTTTTAGTGTTATAGATCCGTTAGTATGCGTGCGCCATATATGCTAGCCAACCTATATTCCGTCTAGGCAATATAGTTTCCGTTTGGCCTAGCATACTCCCCAGTAAACCACAAAATGTTGGGCCAGACCTGGGCCAAACGCGGTTCTTCAGTACAGGCTACGACCTGGGTGTGTCCACTGGCGCGATAATGGTCCAAGTGAGGCTTACAATACTGGCCGCATTGCGCACTTCTCATGGCATAATCATGGCAGAGATTAAGCTACCCACAGGTTTAATGAAGGATCAGTGCAGTTTTTATTCTGGACGTAGATATCAAACCAGAATTTAACCAGACGGATTTTTTATAGCTCGCCACCCTTTCGTGATGTCATGCGTATTTGAATAACTTGACCAACGGATATATAATTACGATTTTCGACACAAACATGTTCAAATGTAGATTTATTTATTTTATTTCACCCGCATATGGATTTGTTATATCAAATGTAAATGGAATACATACAAATTGCATACTATCTGTTGAATACGGAAAATACACATTTGTGCTTCAAAGAGGTCAATTCAATGGCAACTTCGGCAGAGAAACCTTCACAAATGAATATGCATAAACGCTTACTATCTACAGGATAGTGTTCTACCCCTTTCACATCAAGTATACGCTTACATTGTACAGAACCGGTGCCCGCATCAATTAAACAAGTTAAAATTAGAATCTTAAAATCTTTTGTCATAAAACAACAATCACTTAATTTAACAGACTGTTATACAGGGATTACTATTTTAAGTTCTAATTTGCGATAAAATAGTTGATACACTTGATACAACCCTTCTTCGTTTCAAACCTCTTCACCGAACCACTACGAATTTGCTTATTGAGGGTTTTGCTGCGATTTCTGCTGTCGTTTGGCTCGTCCTCCATTCCGGCCACCAGACCCAAGCAGCCACTTTTGTATTAGTTGCTCGACTGTAGCTTCGGAAGATTCAATGTCTTCCGATTTCATGCGCAATGAAGCGAAATTTAAAATAAATTAATTATTTCGATTATACATGCAATACGAATGTTATACTTTCCCAGTAATTTAGGCCACCATTTTATTGGCACATTTTCTCTATTAAAGGAAATAGCATACCTATAATACAGGAAAGATTATGTCCTTTGAATGGATTTTTGGTTTTTGTTCCTGCAAATGTCATCGAATTTGCCAAATCAGCCCCAATAAATCTCTGCATAATCCTCTTTATAGAATTGTCAAGGTTGTGTCCTCCAATACTTTTCAAGAACTTTATCTAAAATAAAAACTATTTTACTTATGTAAATGTAAAATTGTATAAATGTGAAATTGTATGGTTCTACAAATGCAGTCGTAAAAATATTTGTGAAACTTACGCATTTTGCCTCGATTTTCGGAAACCATCAGTAGGTCATTAAATGCGGCAAAATATGTAGAAAAGTTGATTGGCAGAGTAATTCCAATATCCGACTCGCGTACAAGCTCAACTACTGATCCTTGTGAAACCACCTTTGAATTGTGAGCAATCTCTTCTTTTAGACAAAAGAACTGCTTACTGAACACTTTCTGGAAGTCTTTAAAAATTTAATATTACTCCTCTACATCATCATGCTGTACCTAAAAACTATTATTGCAACCTATTTATATGCTTGAGTATTTTTAGGAACTTACTTCTGAATTCTGCCGTCAATGTGTCAATCTTTTAGCTGAAATCTGCAACCTGACCCAAGCAATTGTGAGCAGGCACTAAACGATCCGAGCCGCTCGATTCTTGCAAGTTCGATAACATATGAAGTTCACCAGATTCGAATGAATTTGTTGTTTTCGGAGGATTGTCCTTAATAACATCTATTACTGAAAAAATTAAGATGAAGAAACAAATGAATGTACACAGCTTTCAGATAACATTGGTACACGCAAGTAGACCATTTCTTTTTGAGTGAAACTGCAAGTAGACCTCACATTGATTAAAAAGACAAATTTACCAGTATCCTCTTAGTCAGCGATACAAAACGTATATAAAGTCATCAGTACATATTTCATTGCTTACCCAATGTCTCTTCTGGAATATTAGTTTCGGAAAACAGGTTTCCAAAAAATCCAAGAGTTGGATCAAATTCACCAGCTTCAAATTCGGATTGGAGATTGGAATGAGAGTTGGAGCCAATGTAGCTTGTTTGTGAAGTCCCAGAAATATTTACTTGTTCATGTTCGACAGGTTTCACAGCTGGCTTTAAACGCTGCAATTGTGGCCTTTGTTTCCTAAGGCGCCTTTTAGGAGTCACATCGCATTCTAATTCTATCAGCTCAAAATCAGTTTCGTTGACAGCCTTATCAGCTCCATTCTGGCCTTGATCATACGAATCTGCGAATACAAACGTTATTTAATTCTGGTAAATTTTGTAGCAACTGCCTGTAATTTGTAATATATACATAATTAGATTAAAACGTACCTGCTGCGGATCGAAATTCACAATCGTAGATTTCCCACTTAACCTTTTAAGTCATGGACGGCTCTACGCATTTCTGTATTAAGTTGCAAACGTTTATGTCATCAATGCCGGTTGGCCACTGGCACTTAGTTTTGTTGGCAAATAACCAATTTGAAGGAACAGCTTCTCCGCTGCAGTCCTTGGAAAAGTAAACAATGCAGTAAAATGACTTCATGAAAGAAATTATGACTATAACTAACGCTGAAAAACGGAACTCCAACGAAGTAAGCCAGCAAGTCCTTAAAATAATTGTACGGATAGAAATTGATTAAAGTTCGGGTGTGCGCTTCTTATTGTTAGCTCCTTCCCACACTAGACACGTTTCACGCAATTTTTATAAGAGTTAAGGCTGCCGGGGCGGAACCATGCCAGTGTTGTAATGGCATGTACATTTTTATCGTTAAAATTGCGGCAAGCCGCAACCGAACCAATGAACACGATTTGCCATGCAGCCCAGGTCAAATGCAGTATTGGGCCAGCAGTGGCTAGCCTAATAAGACCCCAGGGAATTATTTGCCAGGCTTGCCAGAATTATTCCAATACAGGCCCGGATTTGGCAATTTGAAACGAGCTGGGAAAGCTCAGGTTTGCCTTTTTATCGCCATAGACATAATTTTGCCCAAATGCCCGAACCTGGCCCCTACCTGGCCCAATATTTGTGGTTTACTGGGTCTAAAGCCCATAATGTTCCATTATTTGGCAACTTCCCTATATCTTTCCTGTACGCCCATCACTTTGTGGAGCCCATTCTAGACGCTAGCCTACATATAACTCAATTGTAAGCCAGCTCAGCATTTGTGCCTAGATTCCATCCTAGATTTATGCTGGGGGCCCATCTTTGGCTTCAAGCGTTTCAACTGAAATTTTAGTCGCAAATTGCTCGCGGTATTCACATTTATTGCTCTTTTTGTATGATTGCCGACCAGAAGAAATCTTCTGAGCATTGACCCCCTTCAGACGTTTGATTTTAACATTTAATTATTTGAAATAAGCCCTCGTATTCGGCTCACAGAAGTTATAGGGTTCCCACTTTTTTGAAACGTCATTCCGGGACAACATAATTTTAAATTTTGTTTGCGTATTCTAATTCTAATTTTCAGCCTTGTTGGCATCTAATAACATTTTCTTGTTTTCCGGTTTGTTCAAAAAATAAACCAATTCACAACATGAAAAGGGCACATTAAGCCTAACTTGAAGCTCTGCTTGCACAAGTTTTGTTGACATAAGTTTCTCTCGGCTGTCCGAACTTTCTTCATTAGGCTGAAATAACTTTCTGCAAAATCATTGCTAACAGGAATTAATAGCACGAACATTACAAGCTTGAATAGTTCAGGACATTAAACTTGAAAAACTCATTCTTCTTTGTACCGACCGATCTCACGTTCACCGATCACAATAAGAAACCCCAGTTTGACAAAGTAAGCAAAATGCATTGTACAGTTGGTCCTCGTTTAATTTAATACCGAGTGCAACAGCATTTCTTAGTAAATAAGCCATGGATACTAAGACTTCCTCTGATTTCAAATTTAGTAGTTTCAGTTAAAAAAATAGTATCACTGAAATCAAAATGTCTGCTTAAATAGGTCTGCAATGATTTCAAAAAAATGCAAAGCTTCCTGTTCAAAGTGCTTTTGTTTTGTTGCGGGCGTAAATGTTTCATAATTGCATTAGCGCTACTAAAATTGTACGTATCGGTTTACAGAACTTTCCAGAAGAGATTTCATTATGACGTAAACTTCCGCAGAAGTACAATTATTACACTCCAACATTAAAATGGGCGAACTAATTTATTGTACAATAATGTGCACAATATATATGTAGCGTTCGGTTAGTCATTCTACTTTCGCAGCAACTTCATTACTGGTATGACATACAACCTTGCGATTAAAAGCAGGGCAGTCACTTTTTTCCTTCAAAAGAAAATATGACTTCAAAGATGACCTATTGGAAAGGAATATGTCCAGTGCTGGAAGTAAGGAAAGCCACATCCACAAATTCACATAACTGTTTTAAAGAGTCTAGTCTCTGTGCAGACAAGCTAAATTCACTAAAAACCTTTAAAACTAAGCCTTCAACATCCATTGATAATTTATTGCATGCATTTTTTACAGCGTTGTTTATAATGTGATATTTGCAATTAGCAGCGAAAATTGACGGATTTTCTTCCTGGAATTTCGAAAACATAATTTTGGCGACCGTAATTTACGGTCGCATTGTTCGCACTGTAACATCAAATATATTGAATTTTTAATCGTCTCCAGATTTTTCGGGTTTAAAAAATCTAAAATTTTTAGTTTAAGCACCTGCTTTCTCTTGGTTTTTAGGAACTTCACATGTGAGATTTAACAAACCCAAGTTCTTCATACTTCACAGAGAAAGTCGCTTTACACACTAAAATCCTAGCAGGGGTCTGGTTATCTTTGTCATTACGACGTAACCAATTGTTGTAATTGACAACCTCTTCCCACATAGAATTGTAAAGCCTAGACCTTTTAAATTATTACCTGGTGCTTATAAGCAATTTTGTTACGCTTGTAATCACATTTTGATGATTTTATTAGTTTTATGTAGATGCCACATTATGCTCTCTTTTGAGTCGAGCTCCTCTAGAACGAAATATTTTATTTTTATCTTAAAACTCTAATAATTTTCCTAGCTTTTTGAACTCGAAGTTTCCGGGACATTTGAGAAGTACGATAAGAATTGAAGAAATTAGTGCTGAACGGAGTTTTGTTCCTCCAAACCTTGGGATTTCAATGTATTTCTTATACATTTCCAAGTTTCACTTATTTAAAAACAAATAATAAAAGTTTCACAGATAGATATTTGAAAATGCCGATTTTGAAACCTTCAATTATTGAGCAATTATAGAAGCTTTTGAACGTGCCCTATTCTTTTAGCATTTGCATAGCAACAAAATGGAGCTACTACCTTAGATTCAAAATACTAATTCCCACATTTACATTATGGAATACTAAATGCGAATGCAGCCTTTTAGAAACTTTAAATCTCCCAAAAAATGAAACTGGACGCTGTTAAAAAACCAAATTTTAACTTCGAAGACCTCATGCATATCTTTTACCCAAGATTTTGGTCGAAGGCAACCCGGAAATTAGACATCCAGTGCATAGTGAAATTGTTCAACAAAAAAGTACACTTAAAAGCACAGATTATTGAGGAAATTGTAAATTCATCAAGGGTTCAAAATTCGGAAACAAAATTATCCAGACTTTGGGGGCTGGTAAACGTGAAACTTTTATTAAAGGGGCTATTTTATTAACACACAAAAAACGGGGTTTAACAAGGGGGGCATTGTGCGGAATTGCTGGAATTTTTCATTAAAACGAAGGGTTAATATAATTGACGGGATGAGGCAATAAAATGCAGAATTTGTAACATGAGGATATGCGGGATTACTGGTTGAATGTTCATCAAAAATATGGTACGGGTAGTCAGTGTGTATCGGGCACTAGTGGCAATTATGTGTATAAGAGATTGGAAGGTTATATCAGTTAATGAAATAGAATGAAAGGATTTTGTAATATGATGCAAGAATTTACAGTGAAATGTATGGATTAATACAATTCGCAACTGATTATTTCAACACAATATTTCATACAAATTTTCAAATTATTGTAAACATGCGCTGTCATTTCGTTTCAACAGCTGATTTCGCCATTCCGACTCTGGAATTCCTTCTTCTAGCCCATTCCGCAATTCCAGCAAATCCCTTGTTTTATGGCCTCCTCCCGCCATCCTCCGCAGGTTCGCATAATATTGACACCAACCAATAGCTTAAGAGACTATTTTAACATTGGAGTATTCCATATCATTCTCAAGATTAACTTTTAAAATTTGTCAATAATAATTTAATACCTTGAGCGACAGCTTTAATATTGGGGCTCTCCATATCAGTCTGAAGATTAATTTTAAAAATTGGATTATGACTGAGGGTGCTTGTAGATCATTTTTATAAAGACCCATTGGAAATTGTTATTATTTTGGAGATATGTGTGACATCATACCACACAACACCATTGCAAAAAGGATTGTCTTGCCAAAAGAAAGAGCTTGACAAGTCTTCAGTTACTTATATAAAAGGTTATTCTTTCTTCTTGAGTTTTCTTTCTCTTTTCAAGTTCTGCCTGAAATGTCACGATGAGAATAAGCTACAATGAGATAAATACTTCGTAATTTCATACTTTGTCTGCGAAGTAAACTGGAGTGAACTGATGGACGTAGCTTTCTGAATGTAGTGTTTGATATACATTCCGATCCGACTTACCATATATTACATTGGTCTTAATGATATAATTATTCTTAAAATGAAGCGACTTCGCCTCCAGACACTATTTTTGCACCAACAATCTCTACAAATCAAATTGCAATACATCACTGATTTGTTGGAAGGCTGTATGATACGAATTGTGCAGCTAACGAAATCTTACGACTACAGTACGATCCACACACCCTATTTTTTGAGAGTATATCCCGCGGATAAAAATAGTTTCCTAGATGTCGTTGAAACACCTTCAACCCTACTCAATGCTGGTGTATTCAAGCAACAAAATATCCGGTGCAGAACTAAAATCATGCTGTTTGCAGCAAACCCCATCTATAATCAGAGTTTGTTTGAGAAACCATCCTATACATTAAGAAGCAAAGATAAGGTTTGGATCTCAGAACCGCCTTTGAATTTTATGCTAATACTTTGTCAGAATTTGGAAGAGAGTCAACTACTGAAAACTGCAGTATCCAGGATTATAATTACTTTATGGAATGTACCCACATTTGTGCTATTTCCGAGATCCACAACGCATCTTCGGGGGTTCTACGTCTGCAACTGTATGCACTGCCACTGTGAGGTATCCTTTGATTGTACAACATTGGATTGTTTGGACACAATGGAATCCACATTCAGAGAAGTAACAAACAACGGGAGGAGATTCACTAACTGGATCCTTCAAACTTTAGCCCCTGGAAGTCTTAATTCTTGCAAAAAGTCCAACTCAAAAATGCATCTGGGACCTCATTACTGGAAATGTCCTTCGGATTTGTACTCAACCACAATCAATTACTTAACTATGGATTTGGAAATGAATTCATCAACATCGTCAACCTCTGTTATTTCTTGGATTTCAGTGGGGAATTTCAAAATTGGGAATTTCCATACAGAATTTCGACTTTCGTTCACCCCTAACCTGAATTTCATAACTTCCGACAGTGTCACGTCCGTCGCGTTAGAGTTCAAAATGTACACAAATCCAATTGAATATCGAATTTGGATATGCTTGGCTGTAGTGATGCTGTTTCTTGCTACAGTTCTCGCCATTGACACAATGACTTGTGATATATTGGTTTCATCAGCCCGACTATCAACGGTTTGGGCTAATTTGCTGTTTTGGAACAATCAAGTTTTATGGGCGAGAGTCTATCGCTCAGCACAGTATCCAACGCCAAGAGAATGTTAATATTAACCTGGTTAATGTTGGCAATAATTATTTCGAATGGCTACAAAGGATTTCTCAAAAGCTCCTTTGTAGTTGAAAATGACAGCATTTGCAAATGGAAATATTTAAAGGAACTTGGAAATTTTACGCTGTACTTTCCACAAGGCAAAAAGCCAAGGCTTCAAGGCATGGGAAGTTTCAATAATATTGGTAATAAATCATGTTCAATTTATTGCCGTTCAAATAAATTGAGTCTGGAAATTTCGAATATTAAGAACATACTATTTGAACGTAAATCCAAGTTACTAAAATATTTTAGCCCTACGCAGTTTTATTGCCTAGAAGTCCTTGATGTTGGTAAAATAGTGGAAGAAAATTTGAGTAAACCAAAATCAGCCCTAGTAGTTTTTTCAGACGATCTGCCATTTTACTGGAATCTCGTGAACGAAGTAGCCAAGGAAAAATCTGTCAAGTTTGCTTCAAATGCAAATGTTAGAGATGATCATTTGCGGAAAGAGCACGTTTCAATGTACGTTCCTTGGGGTTATGGGGAAAAGTATAATCCAGTTTTGAAGAGAGCTCGAGCAATGATTACTGCTGGTTTGTATTGGTTTTGGGAAAAGTGGGATAATCATCAATTCCCAAGTTGCTTATCTTTAGGAAATAGGAAAGTTACATATGAAGAGTCCGTAAAAGCATTATCAATGCAGAGTTCCATTGTACTGGCAATCTACGCTTTTCTTTGGAGCAGCGTTGTCTGCTTTGCAGTTTTTATTGTAGAAGTTGCTTCCCAATTTTTGAAACTGGAGTTTTCGATCTAGGTTTTTTGAATCGATGGATTTTTCAAATTAATTTGTATCTCTATGACTATGCTAGCACACTTACGGGCTCTGTCTTATATAATTATATTGAAGGAATAATGACCCACAGTTTCCGATCTAAGTTTTCTAAGAAAGTTTGTCCGTGTCCTTGAATGGTACCATATAGGTTTAGATATATTATAATCTGACATACCTATATAAATCCCTGGAGACATACATTTGTGGTCAGCACTACATTATAGTTGTAAGTCACTCATTGGAAGTGGCGAATAACCAGTGTATAGGATTTAACAGCATGAGTCATAACTATATACGCTCTCCTATAAACACTCCAAAAGGACTTTCTCTTCGGAGTTCTCCCTCCGATATTCAGCAAAGGTGGAGGAATTTATTGCCAAGAACTATGCAAGACAGTTGACTGTGAAGGAGTTGTCATCCCACTCTACCAAGCTCTGGTATCTACCACATGTTTCTGTGACCAATCCAAACAAGCCCAACAAGATGAGGCTGGTATTTGACGCTGCAGCGAAGAGTGGTGGCATATCCCTAAACGATGCCTTAATGAGTGGACCGGATTTTCTAACGCCTTTACCAGGCCATTTATTTAATTTTAGGCATTACCCAGTTGCAGTCACGGGAGACATTAGAGAAATGTTCCCTCAAATTAAAATTCGCGAGGAGGACCAACCCGCTCAACGTTTCCTCTGGCGTGGTAGTAACCGAAGCCGACCTCCCGACGAGTTTATAATGACCTAAATGATCTTTGGCGCGAAGTCCTCTCCCTGCTCGGCTTAATATGTGAGGGATGAAAATGCACGGGAATCTATGGGGAAGTATCTGGACGCCGTCCAAGCCATCCTTAAGAGGCACTACATGGACAATTACCTTGACAGCTTCGAAAGTTCCGTAAAAGCAAGGGCACAAATCCAGGATATTTTTAATATCCATGCTGACGGCGGCTTCCAAATGTGCAGTTGGCTCACCAACGATTCCGGTCTGATGAACTGGATTCCTGCAACGCTAAGAACAGATTCTGACAAAAGCTTGGATTTTGATTTGGGACTTCCGCAGGAACGAATACTCGGTCTAAAGTGGGATCCAAATTCGGACTCGTTGAGCTTCAACCTAAAGTTTCAAAGTGTGGATTCAGAAGTGATGAATATGGATCGGTCCCAAACGAAGAGAGAATTTCTGAGAATTCTCATGTCCATCTTCGATCCCCTGGGTATGGTGTGTCATTTGACTGTAAGAGGGAAGTTTCTTTTGCAAGAAATCTGGAGGGCTGACATTATGTGGGACGAAGGAATACCGGACGAACTATTACCTCAATGGAGAGACTTCAGGAGAATTTGGGAAGAAATCCGGAAGATCAGTATTCCCAGATGTTACTGTTATAGGTCCACTTCCATTAAAAGAACCGACCTGCATCTTTTCTGTGATGCTAGTGAACGAGGGTATGCTGCTGTAGAATATTTTAGGTTTGTCACGGGTGATGGAATGAAGACTACAACTACAACCTTCTGGACATACTCGCAGATAGTCTTGATGTGGCTACGTGCGGATGCTCGTAAGTTTCAGACCTTCGTAGCCAACAGGGTAGGCGAAATTGAAGAGCAATCAACCACGGACCAGTGGAAATGGGTGCCAACCGAGTTGAACACCGCTGACGTTGCCACCAGAGACGGGCACATGGATAATGTGTTATGGTTTGGTGGACCAAGATTTTTATGTGAGGAATTGGACAAATGGCCAGTGGAAACTACCAAGGCGGAGGTCGACCAGAACCTGCTGGAGTTGAAGAAGGAGACGTGCTTAATAATGAGCACAACATTTGGCCAAAGTATTTTTAGCAAATTTTTGGGACTCATACGACTGCATCGGGTAGTAGGATGGTTGTTCCGGTACATATGTAACTGTAAGAAGCAGCGGTTAGTTTGTCCGTTGAAGATTCAGGAGTATGTTGCTGCTGAGAGATTGTGCATCCGACTGGCACAAAGAGATAGCGGTGTACAAATGGGGAAGACCACCATTCCTCTGAAGAACCCTCTAATGACTGACCAATATGGAATTGTGCAACTTCAAGGAAGGCTTCAGAAGTCGGAGACAGTGTCACTGACGACTATGCATCCTATACTTCTAATTCCCAGCCACCCTTACACTAAATTGTTGATTAATTTCTATCATGTGCAGGCCAATCACCAGGGACAGTCCACCGTCATTAATGACTTGAGACAGCGGTACTGGATACCAGTAGTCAGGCGTGCGGTACAGAAGGCAGAGAGGGATTGCCAGCGATGTCGACTTCAAAAAGCCTAACCTGTGCCTACATTGATGGGTCAACTACGCTTTGTTATGTGACGTGCACAGTCACTCTGGTCCACTTTGAAGTTAATTTAATGAAATAGAATTATTCGTCGTCCTAAAGTCGGAGAGTCGAGATGGACTCGTGAATCTCTCCGCATTTTCCTAATTATTTTTCCTGAAAGTTATTTATTTTACTTTGACACTTATTAAATTTTGAAAGTAAATTTATTTTGAATTTTGTCCAAGTATTTGTTTGTCGACTTAAATATAAATATTATTTTCCTGTTAGGTGATTAATTTGTCTAAAATGGTTTTAAATGTTAACTTATAATTAGTTTTTGAAAACCTAAATGAAGTTAGATAATTGAATTAAACACTAATTTTCTCAAAACACCTTGTGGAATCTACACCCATTCATTTATCCACACAGAGTAGGAAAAAATTAAAGTAATTTTTCCTACAGTTCTAGAATTTTGTTCTTTGTCACTCTACCCGAGTTATTGCAGGTCGAGTGTTGTTGTCCTCGAGTCTGTCGACGACAATTGATGTGCTGTAGACTACGCTAAAAAGCACGTAATAAATACATACAATACATACATACATACAACCTAGAATCCCTTAGAACGTTGTCGCAGATTTCTTCTTCAATAATTGTAGAACGACATCTACTTATGTAGTGTTCCATCCGTTTCGTAATTTTTAGATTGTTGACTTCACAATGCCCTATTTTTCGTAAATATTTGCAATAGCTGCACATTCTGTTTTAGCAAATGATACATTTACTCCTCACCGTGAACTTGCCAAATAGTTGCTGAACACTCAAATACGTTGTGAGCCCAAACTTGACCATTTTAATATTTTTAAGCGTTCAAATATTTATCGAAATGTGCTCTCTACACACTACCTAAAAATGATAAGATCAAACCGTGAGACCGTGTTTACGTGCCGTATGCGCTTTTACTCCGCTAATATTTGGGAAACTCATTCCTCCACTACATAAACTTTCTAACTTTCATCAATCATTTGCAGTTAGTTTCGTATTCCTTTTTGTAAATTGTTTATTAATCTATACGTAATGCTTCGTTTGTTTTATTTGCATTTTGTATATAGCTTCAATCCTTCAACAATGTTCTGGAAGGCACACAAGTATGCGCATATTACAACTAAACATTAAACCAGCGCCGAACAATATTTCCGAAGTTTATACTAATTGTAGAAGATTCTCTCCAGCAAACTCCAAAGTACATAAAGTTGCAGGAGTGTATTCATTTAAACTAACTTGATGCTGCTTTTCGTTACTCAGATGAGGACTTCATTTTCAAAGGTCATTAAAAATAAAATCAACAATGGATAACAGCACGTCGTAAAAAATATTGCTCCTCGATGTTGTTATTGTTCAATGTGTGATGTATTTCTTTTGGAAGTGACATCTTCCATTTCTGTTTAGAAACTTAATATAGGATTGTTCAACAATTATTTAGCCGCCATGCGTTTGAACTGACGAACAATTTAAGAAATACGAAACATGAATGTACGTTTGAGTAACCACCGAAAGCCAAACAAAAGTATACACCCCATAATGGCGGATAATGAAATCAACTTTGCGGCGTGCGTCCAATTGGATATTGAAACTGATTACAAACTTCTAATTGTGACTGAGTTCGTGCCACATCTACCCGCTGGTGAGAAGGACATTTAATCTAAACGAACCGACAATAGATGCCGCAAGCCATGCATCTCAGTTTCTGTACAAATATATTTGTTTGTTTACACATGAGTTCTAATATTTTGGGAAGGTCAAATGGACGACCCGAGCTCGTTCTAAAATCAGTAAATTCTTACTTTTCATCCGATCTACACCAGTGAACTGAGTGCTAAAACTGCTTGATATCAAAGGTTCGGTAGATGTTGTTCCGACGGACTAATAATGGACCACCAGACAACCAGAAACCACTGCAATCGTGATAAGAACTGACAGCCTCTCCAAAAATGAAACCACTATACAAACAGGCAGTGCTTCTGCTTTGCCTCTATGGTGCAAAATTATCTAGCAATTCATTTGGAGCACATCACGGATAAATTGGAAGACTACATTACACGAATTGTTCAGTTGACAAAATCTTATGACTACAGTAGGATCAACTCACCCATTATATTGAGAGTGTACCCCGCGGATAGAAACAGTTTTCCGGATGTCGGTAAGACACTGTAAGGAGGTGAAGTATTGGCAGGGAATACTAGTCCTAAAGCTGTTAGGGTAGAACAACAACCATTAACCAATATGCCACATTCACTCCTATTCCATTCTCTACGCCAGCCCAATAATAGTGTAATTATTAATACGTAAATGAAGCCAAAAGGATGCGTTGCCAATGTGTAACTCCAGTGATGCGGAACCAGTAAAAAGTGAGACTTAAGACCAGGGTTGACTAACGACAAATATATATTAGTTTATTATTACGGATCGCTACTACAGCTCTGCTGTTACAGTTGGTCTCTTCTGTACGGAGCTCCAGGAAGCACTGAGGCTCTCCTCGGACTACATGTAAGAGGAAGACCGGAGAATGTCTCTCCTTTATATATTTAAATAATCTGCCTTAGATTCACTAAGGCAGATTGCCTATTTACATACCAAGGATACCTTCTCGTTACAACACCTTCACCCTCACCCCGTGCAAGTGTATTCAAACACCAACATCTCCGGTGTAGAACTCAACTCATACCATTTGCAGCAAACCCTACCTATAATCAGAATTTTTTAAAGAAACCCCACTATACATTAAGAAGCAATGCTAAGTTTTGGATTACAAAACCAGCTTCGAACTTGATGTTGATACTTTGTCCGAATTTTGAAGAGAGTCGACTACTGAAAACTGCTATATCAAGAACTGTATTTACTTTATTGCAGGTACCCACATTCGTGTTATTTCCGAAATCCTCAACTCATCTTCAGGGATTTTACATATGTAACTGCTTTCTCCACTGTTGTGAGGCATTTTTCGTTTGTACAACAATGGATTGCTTAGATACAATGAAATCCAAATTCAGAGACGTTACAAACTACGGGAGGAGGTCCATTAACTGTATCATTCAAATTCTGGCCCCAGGAAGTCTTAATTCTTGGAAAGTCTCCAACTCCAAAATGCATTTGGGACCTCATTATTCTAAAGATCCTTCGGATTTATACTCAACCACAATCGATTACTTAACGTTGAATTTGGACATAAATGCATCAAAATTGTTAGCCTCTGTTATGTCTGGGATTATAATGGGTAAATTGGTAAATGGCGATATTTACACTGAATTTCGACTTTCATACACCCCTAACCTGAATTTCATATCATCCGACAGTGTCACGTCCGTCTTATTGGAGTTCAAAATGTATACAAATCGATTTTCGAATTTGGATATGTATGGCTATGGTGATGCTATTGCTTGCAATAGTTCTCACCGTTGACACAATGAGTTCTGGTATTTTAGTACGAATGTCAACGGCCTGGGCTAATTTGCTAGCAATGTTTTATGGGTGAGAGTGGCGAGCTTAGCATGCAAACCAAAGCAAAGAAAATTGTAACATTAACCTGGTTAATTTCGGCAATAATTATTACAAATGGCTACAACAGATTTCTCAAATCTTCTTTTGTAGTGAAAATGAAAGCATTTGCAAATGGAAACATTTAAAGGAACTTGGGAATTTTACGTTGTACTTTCCACAAGGCAAGAAACCGCTGCATCAAGGTATGGTTACCTTTATTAAATTTGGGATCAAATTGCGTTCAACTTATTGCCGGTCAAATCAATGGAATCTGGAAATTTCGAATTCCAAAAGAACAATGTTCGAACACAAGTCGAAGTTACCAAAATATTTTAACTCCACGCAATTTGATTTCCTTGACGTCACTGATATTGGAAAAATAATGGTTGAAAATCTGAGACCTTCCCCCAAGACTAATCATCTCACGACGGAGTGGATAAATAATTTTAACATATAATTCTAATGTCGACTATGGTATTGAATGTTTCCGAAAAAACTGATTTTGTAGCCTCGAAGAACTTTCAAAAATCTGAAATAACGTTCGTCTCGCAAGGTACATCTCCGTCGTAATTATCTTATTAAACGGCGTTAAATTTCAAAATCCTAGACAAATGATTTTCGAATTCATCAATTTGTTCACCTAAATTTCAACATATTTTTTCGCCCAGAAATAATCATCTTACCCCCCTGCACCCGAGTCAGTGCAATATATCTTTCTAGGAAGTTTTTCAGTAAATTAGAACATTTCCATTAATATCAGCTGGTGTTTAAAATTTTGAAAAATCAATTTTGAGCCGCCTTAAGACTCGAAAACTTCCCATAATTTTCATGTCAGATGCTGTACCTGGCTTAGTGATACCTTGTATTTAAACGCTACTTATGCATGTACAAGCTAAAATAATTACATGATAATTTTGCAATGCTAATGGCGATGTGGTATTCATATTTACCGTTATTTTTGCCAAAATGTCAGCATTTGTTTGACCAAAAAATGATAAAATGTTAGAAATAATGACACAAATCATATTATTAGGTTTTCCATATCCGATTCGTTATATGGATTTCACTTTTATCTTAGTATGTAATTATTTGGAAGTTACATAACCAATTGCAAGTTTTGAGTGGACAATTACTATTTGGAGGACCAAATATTTTGAACAAATTTTCATCAATTTTTTTGGACAGGAAAGCGTCTTGAGACCTAGAACCTCTCAGAACGTCGTGGCACGTTTTTCCTTAAATTATTTGGAGAACGGCCCCCATACCTGTAGTGTATCATTCCTTCCGTAATTATTAGAGGGTTGACTTCATGATGCCATATTTATTTTTTTAGGAAATATTTGCACCTTTCATAAAAGTACCATAACTTGTATTCCATTATTATTTGGACCATTAACAGCTATCCAACTAAATAATTGGAGAGCGTACAAATAGTCATTACCTAAACAGGACAATATTCCTGTAATTTAATCAATACTCAGATCATTGCTAAAAATAATTAGATCATTTTATGGCAATTTCTATTTCCATCCGGTTGTTTGTTGCTTCACATGCTTAGCTACATACTCTGTAGTGGCAAATGATACATTTTCTCCTCCACTGTGAACGTGAACTTCCCAAGTAGCTGCTGACCACTCATATACATTGTATTAGCCTCAACTTGACAATTTAATATTTTTAAGCTGTCAAATATTTATCGAAATGTGCCCATATGTATGTGTTTAAAAAATGCTATTTAGATCGATCCGTCAGACCATGTCTGCATGCCGTATGTACTTTTACGCCGCTACTATTTGGAGAATGCATTCCTCCACTACATAAATTTTATAAATTTCATCAATCATTTCCAGTTTATTTTATATTCCATTTTTTAAAAACTATTTGAGAATCCAGGGATTGCTTCATTTGTTTTAATTGCTTTTTGAATGGAGCTTCAATCCTTCAACGGTAATCCGCAAGCCACACAAATATCTGTATATTGCAGCTGAACATTCAACCAGTGACGAATAACATCTCAAATTTATGCAAACTGTAGAAGATTCTGTCCAACCAAACCCCAAAGTGCATATCGTAGCAGGATTGTATCTATTTAAATAGTCTTGATTCTCATTTTTGTGGCTCAGTTGGAGGCTTTATTTTCAAAGTTCATTAGAAATTAGATCAACACTGGGTAATTACACGCCTTGAAATATATTAATATAGAAAATAATAAGCTAAATTTACCGATTCTAATGAAATTTTATATGGACATTACTTGTGTCAACCGCAAGTCTGAGTTCGTATTTGGTTTAAATCGGCAGGATAGTTTCTGAGAAAAAAATTATTGAAATTTTGGAACTTCAAGTCAAATATGACAGTTATCTCCAAAACTACTAACTCAATTTCAATGAAATGTTTTGTGAACAGTGTTTACGGAAATCGTAATGGTTACTATGTATAGTCGTATGTGGCTGCAATCGGCTTGATAGTTTTTTTGAAAAAAAAAATCGGAAATTTAATCAAAATTCGTCATTCTTTGAAGGCGGTAGCTGACGCCACCCGACGTGAAGCCTCAAATTATCACGTAGCGATGATTTTTTGTACAAATATATTTGTTGGCGTTTACACGTAAGTTCTTTTAATTTTAAGAAGGTCAAAGAGATGACCCGAGCTCCTTCTAAAACCAGTAAATTTCTTACATTTCAATTCAATTTACCCCATTAAATTGTGAGTTGCTTGTTGTCAAAGAATCGGCAGATGCAGTGGCGATTCACTATTAACGCACCACCAGATAACCAGAAACAACGGCATATATAATAGGAATTATCGGGCTGTCCTAAAATGAAGCAATTGTACAAACAGGCAGTGCTTTTGCTTTACTTCTGTTGCAAACATTCTCTAGCAATTCATTTGGAGCACATCACTGATAAATTAGAAGAATGCATGATAGGAATTGTCCAGTTGACAAAACCTTATGACTACAGTAGGATCAACTCACCATTTTTGTTGAGAATATTCCCCCCGGATAGAAATAGTTTTCTGGATGTTGTTCAGACACCTTCAACACTACTCAGTGCAAGTGTATTTAAGCAACAAAATATCCGATGCAGAACCAAGATCATGCTATTTGCAGCAGGCCCCGCCTATAACCAAAATATGTTTAAAAAGCCACCATTTACATTCAAAAGCAAAGGTAAGGTTTGGATCATAGAACCGCCTTTGAATTCTGTATTGGTACTTTGTCAGAACTCGGAAGAGAGTAAACTACTGAGAACTGCTGTATCAAGAATTATAAGAACTTTATGGAATGTACCCACTTTTGTGCTATTTCCAAGGTCCTCAACGCATCTTCAGGGGTTCTACATCTGCAATTGCATGTTATGCCACTGTGATGCGTCGTTTCATTGCACAACATTGGATTGCTTGGACACAATGGAATTCACATTCAGAGAAGTAACAAACTACGGGAAGAGATCCATTGATTGGGTCCTTCAGCACGTGTCAGTTGGATACCGTAGATCTTCCAAAGTATCCAACTCCGAAATGCATCTCGGACCTCATTATTTCAAAGATCCTTCGGATTTGTACTCAACCACAACCGATTACTTAACTATGGATTTGGACGTGAATGCATCTACATCGTCAACCATCATTACTTCTGGAATTGTAATGGGAACTTTGGTAAATTTGGATTTCCACACAGAATTTCGACTTTCATTCGCCCCTGCCGTGAATTTCATAACATCCGACAGTGTCACATCCGTCTCGTTGGAGTTCAAAATGTATACAAATCCATTCGATATTCGAATTTGGATATGCTTGGCTATAGCAATGCTTTTTCTTGCAACAATTCTCGCCATTGACACGATGACCAGTAATATATCAGTTTCATTAGCAAGAATGTCAACGGCCTGGGTGAATTTGCTAGCAATCGTTTTGGAACAAGGCAGCTTTATGGGCGAGAGTCCCTCACACATCATGCAAAACAAGACGAAGCGATTGGTAATAATAGCATGGATTATTTCAGCAATAATCGTTTCGAATGGCTACAAAGGATTTCTGAAAAGCTCCTTTGTAGTTGAAAATGAAAGCATTTGCAAATGGAAATATTTAAGGGAACTTGGAAATTTTACGCTGTACTTTCCACAAGGCAAAAAACCCGAGATTGAAGGCAAAGGAAGTTTCATTAAATTTGGCAGTAAATTATGTCTGATTTACTGCCGTTCAAATGAATGGAGTCTAGAAATTTCAAATTCTAAAAGAACAATATTCGGACTCAAATCGAAGCTACCAAAGTATTTTAACCCTACGCAATTTCATTGCCTTGACATTACTGATGTTGGAAAAATAGTGGTTGAAAATTTGATTAAGCCAAAATCCGCTCTGGTAGTTTTTTCAGACGATCTGCAGTTTTACTGGAATCGCGTGAAGGATGCTGCCAAGGAAAAATCTCTTAAGATTGCGTCAAATGTGCATGTTACAAATGATCATTTACGGAAGCAGCATATTTCAATTTACATTCCTTGGGGTTATGGGGAAAAGTACAATCCTGTTTTGAAGAGAGCTCGAGCGATGACTACTGCGGGTTTGTATTGGTTTTGGGAAAAGTGGGATGATATTCGATTCCCAAGTTGCTTATCTTCTGGAAAAAGTAAAGTTGTATTTGAAGAGCCCGCAAAAGCTTTGTCAATGCAGAGCTCCATTGTACTTGCAATCTACGCTTTTCTTTGGAGCAGCATTATCTGCTTAGCAATTTTCATCGTAGAAGTAACTTTCAAATTTTACAAACTCGAGTTTTCGATCTAGTTTTTTGAATCGATGGATTTTTCAAATTATTTTGCATCTCTGTGACTATGTATGCGAACACAATTACGTGCTATATACTACATAATTTGTTTGATGGTGTATTTACTGACACTTGCCGATCTAAGAGTTTACTAAAAATGTGTTGATCTCCGTGTTTATATGCACCATAAAGGTCAGGACTACGTGCTATGTTCCTAAGGCACGAAGTGACAGTGTAGGATTTTGCAACATAGGTTAGTAATTATACGCTCTCCTATAATTGTGCCAAAAGATTGAAAAACCAGTTTTCTGGTGTTACATCCCATTGTGGCGCTTCGACCCTTAGTGACTTAGCAGGTTGTGCTGATCACCGATGATTTTTTCGCCGTGAAGGAATCACTACTGAAAACTGCGGTATCAGGGATTATAGTTACTTTATGGAATGCACCTATATTTGTGTTATTTCTGAGATCCTCAACGCATCTTCAGGGGCTCTACATATGAAACTGCATGCTCTGCCACTGTGATGCATCCTTTGACTGTACAACATTTGATTGCTTAATAGGCATTTACAATGAAACTAATTGTTTTTACGACTACCGATAAACTAAACCCGAGCTACGGCTGACAGTGTACAGACTTGGAAAACCAAAAAATATGGTTTTCGTTTGCTGGTTATACGTTTTTGGGAATTTATTTTCGGTTTTTCAGAATACAATTTTTGGTTAAAACGGATTTGCTCAAAATAAATTCCGTTAAACAGTTAATCACGGTATTCGCAGCTTATTTAGCTTCCTGCAGATGCGAAGCTTTTTATTTGCATATTTCTTGGTAATTTCCTAGTGAAGATCTCAATACAACCAAATTTTGTTTTAAAATAACAAAAATAGGAAATTTCATGTCGTAGCTAAGTTTTGCTGGATATTCAAAACTACGTCTCGACGAATATTCCCACATTCTGAACGATGGCACTATAAGATGGAAACAACCCACGAAGGTTTTGATTTTTCAATAACTAGTTTTTCCAACATTTCTGTCCAATTTGTAAGGGACATGTCCGGCCCGCAATGCCAATGTATGGACAACTCGGTGCCAAAACCTATTCGGAAACAATATTTGAAATTTGAGGAGCTTTAATCTTGGGCCTTTAATCTTTAACCAATGGCCGAGTTCAAAAGTTGGTCCTTTCTCTATAATTTTTCCAGGGGGCATTTTCCTATTCAGGAATTCTAAGTATGGATAAGTTTCAAGGTAAATTATTTTATTTCCACAGGGCTCTTTGTAAACTTTGTGCTGGCCTTTTTGGGTTTGAATGCAATGAAAATAGAAATGGGGACAAGTTCGGGGAACTTAATTATATATTTAACTGCGCATTTCTTCAGTTAGCACGTTTAAAAACTTGATTATTGATTTTGTATATTCAAATCCGTCGGCTCTCTTTATTATTTAGCGTCGCTGCAAATGGGAATTAGTAAACAAATGTAACCCAGCTCGCACGCAAGATCGTTCTGATTTCGGAAACAATTCATTTGTCTACTAATTTCCGACGCTATTCGTAATGATAACAATATGATGAAAAATTGTTATCGCATAATCTACTGATTTACGAAGGGGCTCGCAAATCTTTCCTATGAAATGATGTGCTTCGTAAAAATCTCTCTTTCTGCCAGATATTGCAACATAAAGCTATGAGCATCGCAATCACATCGCAAATCCATCAGGGGCACTTGCGCACGCGCCCTAGATTCTTGCAAATTCATTCTCACTATTACATTTGCCAGCCATTTTGTCAGTGAAGGACCACTGCTTGCTCAACTACTGTGGAGCTCCTCTCGTCAATCTCATAGCTCATTGCATTCCCAAAATTGCTGTAAAAAGGTAGGTTGGGTATTTTTTTGTGATCTCAATAAATCAATTAAATTTCACTGCAAAATTACCTCGTCAATGTATAAAATAAAGCGTTATAGTGACAGGCATAAGAGACGCTTAGTTAATTTTAACGCTGACCTGGAGCTACAAAACGGAAGAATACAAGAGCCAAACTCAGGTCATCCTCAGAGGAAGATTCCTGAGAAGGTAACTATAAATAGTTTTGATTGTTGTGTGTCAATTAACAGTGAAGAGTTTGAAGGGTATGCCGTGGAAAATGACGAAAGCGTTTTGCAATTATCGAGTGAAGACGGTGAATCTGATTGCGAGAATGCTTCACTAGACTTTAAGGATAAATTAGCCCAATGGTCATTAAAACATCGAGTGACACAAAGTGCCTTAACTGATTTGCTACATTTGTTAGGTAGCCACAAGTGCTTCGTTTCATTACCTCGAGATTCCAGAACGCTTTTGAAAACACCAAAGTCCAGTAATTTAGACATTGTAACACCAGGACAGTATGCTCACTTTGGGCTGGAAACAGCATTACGACGCTGTCTGCAGGCTGCTGAAAGGGTTCCTGACGAAATAAGCATACAAATTGGAATCGATGGACTTCCAATTCAAAAGAGCACAAATGCCCAGCTATGGCCTATATTGGTTTATGTTTCATCCTTAAAATCTTGCGTAGAGACAGTTGGTATTTACTTTGGTAAATCAAAGCCTGACACTGCGAATACGTTCCTGCAAAAATTGGTGGAAGAGTTACAACGGATTTTGAAATACGGATTTACATGGAGTAAAACGAGTATAAAAGTCAATTTTGAAGCATTCATTTGTGATGCCCCCGCCAGGGCTTTTATTTCAGGTACTAAGAATCACAGCGGATACAGATCCTGCAGCAAATGCTACGCGCACGGGGTGTGGAGAAAGAAAGTAGTTTTCCTGGAAGTAAATGCAAGAAATCGAAATGATGGACTATTCAGGAGCAAAGACGACCCCAATCATCACACCGGCACGTCCATCATTGAAACGCTTCCAATTGACATAGTGAGATGCATTCCGTTGGATTATATGCATTTGGTATGTCTTGGGGTAATGAGGAAGCTGATTATTCTTTGGACCCGTGGTCCTGCAGCGTCTTTCAAGATTAGCTCAAACCAGCAGGACCAAATTTCTGCAAGATTGAATAAATATGCATTACACTTTGGAACTGACTTTTCAAGGAAGCCACGTAGTTTAAAAGAGGTCGATCACTGGAAAGCAACTGAGTTCAGGAGCTTCCTTCTGTACAGCGGACCAGTGGCGTTAAAGAGCGTTATAAAGGATGATTATTATAACCACTTTCTGTGCCTGCATGTTGCCATAACAATTTTGTGTTGTCCGTCGAAAATACATTGTCATTTGCAGTATTCCAGATCTCTTCTGAAATATTTTGTCGAAAGATTTATTCAACTTTATGGGGAACAATATTCGACATATAATGTACATAGCCTAATTCATCTCTGCGATGATGCTAGTAACTTTGGAGTTCTTGATTCTTTTTCTGCTTTTCGGTTTGAAAGTAAATTGGGAAGCATAAAAAGATTGATAAAAAATCCTAATTTCCCCCTTCAGCAGGTACACAGAAGATTATCGGAAGAAGCATCAAAAATTCAGAGCCCAACACAATCTAGAAAACAGATTGAATGGGCTGGAATTGAATTTAGTGGAATAAATTCAGACCAGTACAAGAACATTTATTTCGGAAATTTTGAAATTAAGTGCAAAGCAGGAGATGATTTTTGTGTACTTGCTGATGGTTCCATTTTTCGTGCACTGACTGTAGCCAAAAATGATTCGGATGAACTAATTCTAGTAGGCAAAAAATACTTGTCAAGAGCTACTTTGTACAATACCCCCTGTGATTCTGGAATTTGTGGCATTTTTGCAGTGAAATCTCCATCTGACTTAAAAATTATAAAATCAAAACATGTGCTGAAAAAATGTTTAGCATTACCGTTGGAAAATAATTCACTTGCAATATTGCCTATACTTCATACAGGGGGATTCTGATCACCATGTCAAACCAGTTTCTTATGGCTATGTTTAAAAAAACGAAGGAAGTTGAGGTGGTTCCAAAATGCTGGATAACGGAAGACGATGGAAATAAGTATTGCTACTGGCCGAACTATTCCAAGTTAGACAAAATATATGACGCTGCAAGAGCCCAAGAAATTCCAAATCGAAAGATGTGGAAGCGGCTTGGTGTTCGTATTTTTTACGAATTCAGTAAGTACAGGAGCAATAATTGAGGGTTTTTACATTATACTAAATGTATGTGACACTGTAAAATAAATGTGGAGTTATTAACCATTTACCTACTGGTGTGATTTTTTGTAGACACATACGATGAGGCTACAGCCGAAATTCCCCATTTTCTAAACTACTCCGACTATGAAACTCTTAATGCTTCCTCGACAATAATCACTGGAGCAGCAAAGACTTCAGTTCTGACGGCGCGTGAATCAGATTCGGAGAGCGATGGTTCAGTGGAATCGATTGCGTCCAAGTTCAAGCTTGGTCCGCTTGCTATTCCCGAACCTCCAAATATTCCAAAAGCAAGAAACGATATTCTTACTGGAATACAGCCTTCAAAACTGTTTTTCAACGTAGGCGAAAAACACCTTCCACTTAATTCCCCAAAGGCGACGACCTCTCAAAATTTTACCCAGGTTTCTACAGTCGCACAGAATGATTTTGACGGACATGATCTATCTGATTACCGTAGTTTGGTACAAGAAATTAAGGGTAATTTTCCTAGTATATTTTAAGTAATACTGGTAACAAATTATTTCTACTATGGGCGTAATGTTTTATTCATTTTTAGAAATGAAGACTATGTGCGCGAGAGGATTCGCATCGCTTAAACTTCAACAGGATATACTAATCTCCGCTGTGGAGGTACTGTCTTCAAAGAGCCATTTTGACGGCTCCTGTAAGCAAGCAGACCCAAAGATAAATTTTGGATTTCCTTTCAAGGACTCAGTGACATTTCTGCGTTTTGAGGACAAAATCCAGAGTGACGTGAGCTTCCGTGAAAGTGCTGTAAGTGAAATTCGTTGTTATCAACCTTGCGTTTTTTCATTATAACAAATCGAATCAAAGTAAATGCCAATCTAGTGCTTGAAAGTGTCTAAACATTTAACGCAGAAAATTTTCCTTGCTCGAGCCGGTGGATCAAATCTGGTTGAGATTGTGAACAACATCTTTCGAAAGCTTATGTCGGATGATGTGTGTGACAACTTTACCCTGTATGGCACCGCTGCGAAAGCCAGCTTTTCGAAGCTTGAAACTTTCGATCTTATTGTTGGTGAGCAATCTACAGTTATTTATTATGGGTTACATAATATAATAATAATAATAATAATAATAATAACAATAAAGTTATGGGTAGTATGCTTTTCATTTGAATTAATTTGGTGGATTTCTCTCAATCAAATCCTTTAAGATTCTGTTCGGGCTGTTAGCATTACAGCAAATGCTACAGAAGTCGAAATCAAGAACGCAGTAATGTCCTGGCTAACGCACTCAAAAGATCGTATTAAGTCACGTCAGAAATCTGGGAGAAAATCGGTAAATAATTCTGTTTTTAATTAATTTTGGTATAATTCCAAACCATCAGTCAAAATATTTTTAAAATAATTACCCATAATCTCCGTAGATTAATATTTGTTGGTATTTGGATTAACAGACTTTTGAGCTTTTGTGACGTTAAAAGCTCGTTTCATGATTTTTCAAGTATTTAGATTTCGAACTTGTTATAATGGTTTTTCATGGACGTAAGATTTTTGGCTGTCATATTTTATTTAAGTTACTTCAATTCGTTTTCAGACTCAATTGGCTGGATCAGAACACTCGTCAACAGTTGGAACGCCTTAATAGTTTGTATCCTAATAATTGTTACGGAATTTTTCCTTTTAAGATTTGTACTTAATAATATCTCGTTCTTAAAGGTTAACATTTTTATCTGCATGCATTCCTCTTTTGAATAAAATTTGTAATAATTTCTATGGGTTAAGGCAAATTACTACATATATAATAAAAATAAAAATTATGAAATAGCTGAGGCTTCATCATAGTTTTTCGTACAAGGTAGTCTTTGTACACTGTTTACGGTTGCTTTTGTAATAAATTCAAGTTTTTATGAGTTTTTGATGAAATGAAGAGGTTTGTTTACGATTATTTCAAGACCAGTAACTGCATGAATTAGTGATGATACAAAAACAAGGCGACAGATGGCATCGCTCAGAATTAGTCCAGAATCGTATCTGTAAACTGAGGAGCTTACGAATCGCTCCTGATTGGATAATGATCCGAAACTGCGGACATTAGCAAGTCATACTGAGATCACAATGTTGTGTTCCTGAGTAAATACCTGTCTCAGAATGATCTCAGGCAATTCACTTACATGATGTCGTAGAGACATCTTGGCGACCTCAGAGTGCTAGCTGGGAAGTTTGTAATTTTGTAAATACAGAATGTTTAATAACATCCCGATCCCATTGATGGAAAGATGAGGCAAAATAACATTATTTTTGATTCCTCACATTTAAGCAAATTTTCTAACAAACTTTTCAATATTGTTTAATTGACTAGATAAAATTTGAGTTATTTTGTTCCCCGATATTTGTGTATATCTATAAATGCGTTTTTTTCTACTCTAAAAATTTCCAATCAAATACATATCTTATGTCAATTTTTCAGGATTTCCAGGGAGCTATCTCACAGACACCAAAGTTGTGTATATAACTTGTGCCTTTTGCTTGTGACGACAGAGAATAAGGTAGTGAAAACTGGAGATGCTTCTGCAAAGAGTCCCCTTGATTTGGAATTGCTGCTTTTTGAGCCAACTATCCTGCAAAAATTCATTTACAATTTATGGTAATTTATGGTTAAAAATACAATGAAAAAACGTGTGACCCGGCGAAACCCATTCTACAAAATTTATATTTGACACAAAATATTGCTTGCATTTTTTAATAAATTTGTTTGACCATAACAACAACAGATTTGTTCACCTGAATATTTAAGCAAAGAAAATTACATATTGCAATGTATTTAATGAACGAGTAGTCGTACGTAAGTACGTAGAAGCAATTTAAAGTTCCAGTCTGCCAAGTGAATAATAAATTACAATAAATGAAATTCAATGCCCTAAATTTTATCCACCTAATATTTTGACGTCGTTATATAGTGTATATTCTCGCGCACAATTTACGAAGATTTCGGGCATGTATACCAGTAGTTATTTACAAGTTAAAAATCGAATGACTATATTCTAGTGCTTAGTAGAGCAACCTCATTATACACATTTTAACAGGGCTTTAGTGCCACAGATATTATTTAGAAATTTGAGCTCGTGAATGTCGAACCTGGATTGTGAATAGTAGGCATATGGAGTAATAAATGGAGTCCCAATGTTAGAAACATTCAGAGAAAATATCAATAAATTTACACTCGACACACGGTTACACATTTCCATAACTTATTTTGTGTCTAGGTTGATCAAACAAAAAATAATAATAGGATTTCTAGCTTTTTTTGTACTGCCTCACGCAATAGGACCTACGAGTATGAACTGAGCTGGGATTGTGTG